>OMLM01021012.1:193356-209690 GCA_900302695.1 Helostoma temminkii | reverse complement strand
TAAAGATGTCTCAAAAGAGTCCAGGTGGTCTCTTGAAAGTATGTTTTCATGAAAGAAAAAAAAACCCTAAGGGGCTTTTGCACTGATTCATGAATTTAAGCTTTTCTCTTTGCTCTTGAGAAATGTTGTTGATTACTTCCACACAGAATCTCAGAATCTTATTGCTCAGTTTTTATATTTCATAATGGGGACAAAGTGTGCATGATTTATTGAGTATTAATCCCTGGTCAAGGTTGGTCAACTGTGAAAGCTCAAATCAAGACTGGTGCCACAGGAAACCAGACTAAAACATTTCATGCAGTGAAAATTATTATTTAGCAATTCTGTATCAAATATGAGTTGATGTGATTAATACTAGACGTGATTCCCAATATACACAGCTTCTCTTCGCCTTTTAATTCATTCAATTCAATAGTTGTTGCCCTAAAAAAATATTCCCTCTGTTGTTATAGAGTTTTTTGTGTTTCTGTTCAGAAATTGTACAAAAACTCATTGTAAAACTCAGTTTCATAGAAATTATGAAACATTTTCTGTCGACATAATGACTGTATGTTCACAGTTAACATAAATGAAAAGTTGCAAATACGCTGATACTTATCAAGTAAATGTCCACAGGCAAAGTATTTTTGTCTGCCAAATTATCTGATCAACAACATTGCTTTTTCTCTTCTGCTAAAATATCAGATATTTCAGTTCAACATGTGAATACATAACTCTATAAATGTATAAACTTTATAAATGTGTTTTATGGTTGGGTTTAGGCACTCACAGCACTAGGTTAGGGTCAGGGAAACCCAGTCTCCTAAAAATTACTTTCCAATACAACTAGACTAGACAATCATAAACATGTTTTTGTGAGGAATGCAACTGCAATCGAATTACTGTTTCTGTTAAGGTAATGACCATATCTTCACAATTAATGTAAATCTGCTGATACTTAACATATCAATTAAATGTACGTGGGTAAAGTATTTTTTCCACTAAATTGTTTAATAATAATAAAATAGTAATATTAAACTAATATAATCAACCAGCACCAGCACTAGCTAGCAACACTAGCATAAGCCACTCTGGAGAATCACCACCAGCCCTCCCAAAGATGGAACCATAAAACAACAATAGAGACATTTACAGACCAGAAACAAACTTGATTAAGAGTGATGGTTTAACTTGCAAGTGGTTGGATGAAATGGATGTAACCATAGAAACATACATAATTGCTATTGCTGTTTAAACCTCAATAAATGTTATACTTTGAACTTTGAAGGACTTTTTCTTCTGTGGTAAGCAGACACTGTGGTCCAAGCAGACGTCATATAAGTATGATGGATGTGACTTATATTTTTTCTGGACAAGTCCTTGTGTCCTGATATGCATTAAATCCTCTAGCTGGGAGAGTCATAGTAAACTTCCTGGTGATCAATATGAGTGCCGCAGCACAGGACCAGCTGTGTTATCTATGCTTTTCCCTCTCCATCTGCTGACACTACAGCTGAGCTGACACACTCCCACTTCACTGGCTGTTTCTTCCCGAGACAGATCACACAAGCTCAGTTTTTTACACAAACATCACAGCTGTTTGAGATGTTTATTTTTAGGACATCAATTTTGATTGATGTGGCCTTAGAACCTGTCATACTGTTGATTTAAGTTACTTTATTTGAGTCAAACCTGAAATACTGTACATTCATCTGTATTGGACAACTATCTCTGAATATACAAAGTACCTCTTGAAACAGTATGTAAGTGAAAGCATTTTGACAACAAAAGCACAGGACTTTCCCTCAGGAGACCAGACAAAACAGCATCGCATATTTTGGCACCTCATGACAAAAAGGGTTCAAATTTAAAATACATCTGTCTCTGTAACTGGGGGTGCACATAAAACAAATGCTCATATGGATTGTATGAGAGGGTTTGGCCAAAGACTTATAAGGATGTGAAAGTTGGAGGGCTTGATGAAATCACCTATACCATAGTCACTATTGTACCTAACACCCCTACAGATGCTGGTTTAACATTCTTTGGCATTTGGTTGCAAACACAGAGCTTTTTGTGTATACTCCTGCTGTACCAAATAGTTATGCCCACACCTGTTAACGATTAAGCTATTAATTTCTGAATCATCCAAAAACAACAGTAAAGACCCTGTAACTAATTTCAGATGGCCTTATGAGAACCAAAACAAAGATGATAACTGCAGTTTTTCTCCTTGCCCTTAGCTACTATTGGCTGTGTGCAGTACCATTGCAGCAACATAATACACTGCTTTCATACCTTCACTGGAGCCCTAAACATAGTATTTCCAACCCAGTTTCCTAAAACATTACATTCCTATACAACCAAAAGGCAGTCCCTATTACGTAATTGCAACCAGATTATATACATAATGACCACCATAATGTTAACATTTAAAGTAAATGACAAGTTGCAAATACCTTGATCCTTAACATATCAATTAAATGTCCACATGTAACAGATTTTTGTCCTCCAAACTATACAATCTACAACACCCAGTTTTATCTTCTATTAAAATGATACATACATAACACATATAACACATGACTCCAGCTTTGTTAATGTGTTTTATGGTTGGGTTTAGGCACTCACAGCACTGGGTTAGGGTCAGGGAAAGATTGTGAGCCAAATATAAGCAAAAAGTATAACAGATAATTTCACACACAACATCTACAGAATTTTTTAACACAAACCAAAGTTTGTGTTAACCTAACCAAAGTATTTTTCATGCCTAAACCTAACCTCACACAAGACTCTGATCTCCATCTTGGGTCTGCGGAGTGCAAGGCTTGCACGTTTTAAGCCCCTGACAACATAATTATGTTCTCTACAAAAACGTAATCCCTTTGCAATTAAGTTTCTCAGGAAAATGTAATCGGGATTGCATTTCAGTTGTATAGGAACATTTTTTAGGAGACAGGGTTGAAAAATGGACTAATGTGCTCATTCTGTTTGCTGCTGAACAACATGTGTGCTCATGACTTTTTACTGGCAAATTGGAGCTTCTGCTTTGTCCACACCAGTCACTGAAAAAGCCAGAGTTTCACCCACGTCCATCCAGTAACTGTTCAATCAATCTGCCACAACGTTAATACCATTTGGTGGTTGGTTGTGGTGGACAGGCTGACATTATACATAAGAGGCTGACATTATATCCACAGACATAGAGCCATGTTAGAGTAGCTAAAGGCCGTTTATGTTGTGTTAAACTGTGGAAGGTTTAAAAACCTTTTGATGACTTTTGTCTAACAGTAAGGAAGCATCCCTCAATTGCAGCAATATGATGCTTAAAGGAATATGATACGTTTTGTTGTTGTTGTTGTTTTTATGCTACAGAGTGTTTTGCAAAACTCAGGTTTCATTATCTTTCTTCAAAGAATAATAATTGTTAAAATTTTCATGATTGTAAGAGCATCAGAAAATACTATAAAAATGCAGCAGGGAGATGATAATTAAATCATAACTTAATGTAAAAAAAAATAAATCAATTGAAGGCACCAGGTGGATTTGTTTCTGCCTTTTACTGAGCCATTAATCTTTTGTGAAGGAACCATCAGGCCTTTTAGCTTCTCCTCTCTTGACTCTCTATATCCTCCCTGTAGCCGGTCTCTAACATCACTAATAAGTGCCTCATCAAATCCACATTTCCTAAATGTAGATGGTAACCTTTAGAAAGTGGCAGAAAATGAGATTTCCCAAAATACACCACAGAAGCAGGTCAGTGGAAGCAAGTGTCCAGTTGTAAAGTGTCCAAACTGTCATCCATCACCCAGAGACATATCCTGTCCTGCCAAGGTCTATGTCACCAGTATTTCATCCTGTCTCACCGCTAATGCCTTCTTTCTCAGTGGAGTCTGTAGCTGCACCCTGTCCTCTTCAACCTCGCCTACCTTATCTGAATATTTTTCAACGCAAAGTTGACTAAAAATTGTTATATCCAGCTACAAATGTATCCAGTTTGAACAAATTAAGTTGCCTGGAACTGTCACAGTCATACTGTAAGTATGAATGAATATGAGCTAATAAGTATTTTCTATAAGGCTTTTGAGCAGGAAAATTGTTTTACTGTGATGTGGCAGCTTTTTAAATCCCAGTCTGTTGAACCCTTATCTTACCCATCCACAATGAATGGTTTGATAACTTCCTGAGATACAAGTCTTTGAACACTTTATCACATTTTTTATCAAGAGAAACTCTATTTCATCCTTTCCATGATGGAAATGGTGAAATTTGGAACACTCAGCAATGCCTGCTATCAGCAGCCTGAAAAAAATACAAAATAAAAGACAAGTAATTATCTCTGAATTAATATATTATAATAAACACAGACATTCCTCAGTTATCTGCAAAATAGACAAAGTTAAACAAGATAATCCCTGTCTGTGTTTTGTCAGATAGCAATGTTACTGTGAGTTTATCTGCAATCAAACAATCATCTGTGAATGTTTAGATGTAAAGTCATATCCTCACCCAAGGAACATGTTCGCTCCTACTCACCAGTTTACACTCTGTCAGTTTTTCAGGTAACTGGTCTTTAATATTCAGACTTCAGTGCATGGTGTTATATATTGCAGTGAATGGATTATTTGACAAAGCCACAATGGGCTCAGACTGTTGAAGATGAATTTGGTGTAAATTTAATAAAGGAAATCTAGATGCTTAAAAGCTCCTATTAATCATCAGCAGACAGCCAAATTATTTCAGAGCATTAGTGAATCCAATAAATTAGAGTTATTTGCCAATATGTCTATTGATGAGGACCAGAGAGAAATAAGCTTTTCATGTTTTTCATTTTGTGCATATTATTTGTTTGTGTGTTCATGTACTTCTACCTTTGTGAGGACTAATTTCATATTTACACCTCCAACATAAGGGCATGTTTTCATAGTGGGGTTATTTTGGCCGATCCTTCAAATGTGTGTTTGGAGTTATTGATTTGAAGATTAAAATTTGTTATAGGTCAATTCAGACTAGAGCTAGGGTTAGGCATGTGATACTAGAGGTTAAGGTTAGACGCTAGGAAACATCAATGACAGTGCATACTTAAAATTACTACATGGGGATGACTATATTTATTATTTGCTGTTGCTGTGTCATGAAATGCATTTCCAGTTTTCGGTCTTCATTATATTTATTGTATAGTTTCTACATTATTATATAGTATATAACTTTCCTGTACAGTATGTATTAATATTCCTTTTTACTGTAAACAACAGCAGTTAAAACTTTGGCCTTTTTACATTGGAAACATTTAAGGTTTGATGTTAGCCCAGTAAAATGATTTAACACCTTCCCAGCCATTAGAATCTGTCCCTCTACCTATAGAAAGATAGAGAAATGAATGATGAAGCATAACGTAGATATTAAGAAACAGGGCTAGAGTTTTGTAACATTCAACTGTGACTATGACATTACTGTTACCACTTTGAGGTATGTGTACTTTACTGACATATTTCTATTTTACCTCTACTTCACTACAGGTTTGAGGAAACTATTATAGTTTTTTCTTCATTCCAATTTTTGACAGTTTTTGTTACTACTGTAGTAACTTTGCAGATGTAGATTTCCAACTTTTAAATTATGAAGTATGTAGCTGTAATATACTTAGTACTTGCGTGCAGAATCTGTGGCACTTGTGGTACAAGTGGTACTTGTAGAGTACTTTGTTAGGCAAATACTTTTATCCTAATATTTAGTACTGTTTTTTAATATTTTTTTTACAGCTATTCTTGGGAAAGTAATTAACAGTAAGCATTATTGGTTTTGTTACAGAACACAACATAAACTGAATACCTGTTGTTGCCAGTCCTCTTTGTGCTTTGCACTGATGATACCCAGCTCATTGTTGACTAAGGTTATTATTCATTGCACATCTTGGTCTCAACAAAGAACTTCCTCATAACAAACCAACCTATCTGTGTTTGTGCTTTGTTTCTCCTCCATCTTCCTTGGCATCTGCCTACTGACAGGTAAATTTTTGGTAAAACCCACCATCCTTGTTGTGTCTTGCAGATTAGTTGTTGAACTAATCTACAAGTCAAATGACCTATTGAGACACAAAGTAATCTGTTATCAAATGAATAGTATCAGGAGGTTACTGCATGGGTGAAAGATGCCTAAAATTATTTTAACAACAACATATATTGTTAATGTACAGAATTGTACACTTCATTTCACTTCACTACTACCATGAAGAATTTTTCTACATCACACTTCAAATACAGTCAAATAAGTCAAATAAATGAATGATGATGCCTGGCTGTGGTTTCAGGATGCAGGTGTACAACATTCAACATTTTGTGATATCTGTCTGCCTTTAGATCTTCTAAAAGTCAGAAAAAAAAATTCTTAAAAACGAGTGATCTGCAGCTATCTTCATGCTCAGAGCCTTTCTCTGCCCCCCTGGACCTCCGCACTTCACACCACTCAGAGATTAGTTCCCCCTGAGTGGTGCTCGCTCCAGGAAAATGGCCTCATTAACAGCCAACAAAGCCACGCTGAGGGCAATCTGACTCTGTCTGCGAATAGGCCACACAAGGCCCTTAATCTGCCTAGCACATGATGGACACTGGTGGAGAAATTGAAACCGTCCATGGCAGGGCAGCCCTGTGTTATTATAACATAAAGAACAGTTATTAAAGTGTCTGCAATGTGGGGGAGTCAATCCTAATACGCTCCACGGTGCTGCCTCTGCTCTCTTGCTCTCTGTGTACTCACTTATTTCCTTCTCATTCTACCACTCTCTCTTCTTCTCTCCAGATTGGTATTCTTCCAGTGTCTTTCAGGCTCTGTTGGAGCAAAACATTTTTGACATGTGAGATTAGACATGCAGGTTTTGATTTTAACTAGATAAAATGAGGTATAAATGAAATTACCATCTCTAGTTTGTTTTGTGGTTTACAATGGCAAAATCCACTTTTTCGATAGCACTTAAACACACATTTTCTCTTTCTCCCTCCTTTTTTGTTAACAGCGTGCTGATTTTAAAAATAATAACAATGTAATAATTTACCTTCAAAAAACCTAAGATCAAAGTTTTGCACATATGCGGTGATGGGACGTTACATAACCAGCATTGTAATATACTTTTTTTTTTTGTTCAAGGATGTTTCTGGAGTGTGATGTGGACGACCCTTGATCTTTCTCTAGTCACCCACTGACACTCGGTATTTGACATCTTCCCAGTCGATGCTGTTGTTGGTATGGCGTTCAGATGCTGGGGAAGTTATTTTCCTACTATTTGACATGCTCATTCAGCTGTACTCTATGAAAAAGACATCGAGATGTGATTGAAAAAAAGTCAGTGTATTCTCACAGTCCAAAATGCCCGAGGCTTTTGACTGTAACATACAGCATGCTGTGGTCCAAGTTATCTGTTAATGGTTCTGTTTAGCCCTCTGCATATTGTTGCCTTTCCAGATTGCTTAATTTGTCAACATGCCAAAGTCTAGGATACAGTGCATAATTACAAAATGATTTATGCGTGGAACAGCTTCCATATAGAAACTTCTTCATGGAGGCACAGTATTGGAGATGAAAGTATCTGAAAGGCATCAAACTGTTGAAGATTTGTTTGGTTGTATCACTCGGCATAATGATGACAGATTTGCAGCCGATCAACGAGACACTCTTACTCTCTTGATCAGAGTGTGTCTCAGTGGTCACACACAGTGATCAGAGATGAGTTATTGACCTCCCACAGAACAGAGGCTTTAGTGGAACTGCGGCAATTCATCACATGTCTCGTGGCTGGAGATAAAAGGTTTCGCTTAGGACTTTCAAGAATTAAAGGAAACTCAAGCTTCCATTTTACCAAGTCTTGCATATCATGTCAGTTTTAAATGTTGTTTTTACTTCTGTATGCAATCTAGTATAGCTATTTGGTTGATCGACAAGGACCGAGAGGAAGGTAAAGTTCTGTAAGGCTCCACAGTGTGACCACCTTATTGGCATGCAAGCCCACAAGGTGCCACTAAACATTTTTGTTGGTTACATCAGATTTACTCAGAAGTTAGCTGGACAAATTGACATTTGATTGATGTCTCTGCTGCGAGTGCAAGTCTGCTTTGCCTCCCATAACTTCTTTCTGAAGCACAACAGGCAACATTTCCAAACAAAAATTTGGACTTTTCAGAGCACATTCATGCTGAAAGTGAATCATCATGAATCATAGTTGCAGGTTTGTTGCTTAGGTACTGTACCTTCCCAAACAAACAAATTTCTTTGTATTCAGTATCTTATAGTTTCCTCTGCTGCACTGCCACAGATTTGTTCAAAAGAATGTGTTTCCTGTAACAACACATACCTGGTCTGGTGTTTTATCTTAGCATCTGTGGAAATAGTGTTGGAACTCCGGCATCTGCCTTGCATTTCTCTCTAATTTGCAGAGCTTTGGAAGAATTCAGGTTTGCAAATCCTGGTTAAACTGTCTGGCATATACATATTTTCTTATTTTTGTAGATATAATTTATCATGCTATGTGTTATATATTTGAATCACAACAAGAATGCAGAAGATTTATTAATATGTGGGATTCACTCACATGTTTACAGTTATGACCACCCAGTATCGGCACTAAACGCAAAATACATTATTAGTTTTTAAGTCCATATGGAATAATATAACTGTGCCCATATTTTGATAGGACAATGGCAAAGATTTAAGTCCACCTAAAGTTCACACAGGACATCATGGGGTTACATCTGCTACATCTGTATTTCCGTTACACACATATGTATCTGTGTACATTCAAAAGGACTTCCCACAAGGTGAACCCTGCTCAATTAGGAAGAACAAACAAAATATGTGTATACTTTGCTGCTGGATCAGGGATGTGTCATGATCAATACCTGCCTCCCTGGGCAGAGCTATTAGCAAACAGCGCCATGTCTAATAACTGAGGGCTGACCTTTTAGTTTAATGCTTTCTCTGCTCAGCTCCAGGCTCCAGCCACGGTGCAATAGCTGTGCGGCAAGGAGAAAAGGTGAGTGTTGTTTTAGTAGTTTGTAAATGTAATGCAGATTGATCACTGTCTTGCAGCTGTTATTGCTGTTTATCAAGGCTTTGGGGAATAAAAGGAACAGGGCTGAAGTTCTGTGCTAAAATGATTCATGAACCTGTCCGTTTTAATTTATTTTCAGTCATGGTGTGTGTCTTTAGAGGTCTTGGCATTTTTACACTTGAAGTCATTTTCATCTTTCATGCATAACTATCTGCCATACATCACTTGCATTTTCTCACGGACAGGGAGGATATATTACTGTATCAACATTACCTGCATTGAAAAGGTTTGTGAAGTTAATAAAAAGTCAGTTACATGGAGTCAAATTTAAACTATAAGGCCTTATAGACTGTTAAAATGAAAAGACTGTGATGGCCTGTTTGAAACAAAGTGACAGTGGCATAAGTCTTCTTTCAACCTAACACTTCCCAGTTTCTTACGCTGAAGAGTCCTTTATCCAGTATTACACACCCTTTCTCTAGCTGCTTTGTGAGGGAGTACTTTGCATAAAGCAGCAGATGGACATCTACATTAGAACCCCCCGGCTGGGCTACTTCATCAGACTGTCCATCAAACTCCTGTTCTCTCTCTGATCTGCACTTTTCCACAGGCATGACAGAGGACAGTAAAGTCTCCAGCCCCCCTGCAGTGAACACTTCTGCTGTGAGTCAAGCTGATACTCAATAATGATATCACTTCTGTGGGTTCTGTCTTTATAGGGTGACAGGTTGATGACGAGCCCAGGAAAACTCACATTTATCTTGATAATAAATCAGTGTTTAGGACAGCTGGTGAATAGCCTTGGATATCTATGCAGTTGTGTGTATGTGTGTGAGATGAGCAAGGCCAGCACAAACTACTGTGTGGATTCTCTGGCTGGCAGCAACACTGAGAGCTTGTCAACAGACATACATTTCTGAATTTTCAACCACTTATAACACTAAATTCTACTCTATTTCCCAAGTGGAAATGTGTTTAGTTACGAAATATTACTTCTAGCCACTATAAAGTAACATTACAATGAAGCAACTTACTCTACAGTGGAACACAGTATATTGAGTACAGTATTTTATTGAAAACTATCTTGTTAATATTACTTCTTACAAATTAGATTGTAGATTAAGTAAATGGTTCTTGCTCAGGGTAAAGCACATTCCAATTCTGTAAGAAGAACTCGGCTATATCTCTGTTATCTAGTGTACAACTCAAGAGACTAGATTTTGCTGGAGAGCATCCCCAAACAAGCTGCAAGGCAGGAAATAACAGCTCAGGCAGTCTGTTCAGTCAGATATGATCAAACATTTCTCAGCATCACAAGCATTACACCAGTAATCATGTTTATATATATGCTAATTGCTGGCTTGCTTGCACATTTGTCTGTGCATTTGATTCTCCACATATCCGCATTCACCCTTTCCATCTGCAGTAGAACTCATTTGCATGCAGCCAACTTGAAGCAGGGAAACGACAGGCACGGCTCAAGCTGGATTAGATTTGACAGACCCCCTGAGACAATGGCAGGTAAACAGACACTTCACGAAAGTTTACACAATCATTTACGGCTTTTTGCGATATAGGGAGAGGAACTTGCTAATTCAGCATTCATGCTCAAGGGATGCCTTTTGTTACTTTCTGTTTTGTGCCAAGAAAACAGAAAAATCTTCAACAGGAGTGCTAACACCAATAGGGTTGGCTAGTAAACAATGAAAGGAAGTTATACACTGAATATTTTACTGGTAGGTAAGATAAGGTTATGTGACAACTGTATTAACAGTCTGTATGACTTTCTATAATCTGTATATAACTCTGTCCAAACTGTTACGTCATAGTTGGAAAAGAAGTACACTGTACTTGAAGAAGCTTTTGATTTTGATTTCATATTATTTATATTTTATTTTTTTATCATTGGGTAATACAGTATACTCAAGCTCTAGCTAGGTTTTTAGAATAGAGGAAATTATACATCGACTATGATTAAATTATTTCTTCTTATTTATTTATTTTTTGTTATTCTCCTTAATACACTTATCATACACTTAGGCTGATCACACCTGATCCATATAATCAGCAGTGGGTAGGACGGGGATAGTTGGAAAACAAGCAGGACAGCACCTGGCCATCTTTGTTCATGTTTGTGTTTACATTTTTATGCAGACATTGTGTGTGAAGTGATTTGTTAAATTCTTCACTAAGCTGGAAAACCTAATCGGGATTGCATTTTAGTTGTATAGGAAAGTTGACATTTCATGGTCAACCACAGGTCATTTGTATTTACCTGTAGCGCCAACATGTAAAATTAAGCAATATCAGACTTGAGGTTGTGCTACTGCACTGAATATCAGCACAGCAGTGATGTCCCGGTTGAGTTTTGAAGATATAACAGCCTAATAATCTTCTAATATTCAGTACAAAAACACAATCTCAAGTCTGATATTGCTTTATGGAACAA
This sequence comes from Helostoma temminkii, assembly GCA_900302695.1. Taxonomy (NCBI): domain Eukaryota; kingdom Metazoa; phylum Chordata; class Actinopteri; order Anabantiformes; family Helostomatidae; genus Helostoma; species Helostoma temminkii. The sequence continues at coordinate 198,222 of OMLM01021012.1, read as the reverse complement.
ATGCTAGTTATTAGTGGACAGTAATAAGGGCAAACAGATTATGATATGTTTGTGTATTTAATGAAGTATTTAAATTCGCTAGTGCAAATAGATCCATAACTGGACCAAGGATTGCAATGCATCACAATGGGAGCATATTCCTTCTCACCAGCTTAATTTACATGTTACAGTAGGCCATGGCCTGCTACTTTGATTCTTGTACATTTATCTATATGTTTCCATTCACCCTGCAACCAGAGAGTGTATGTTGATAGTTGCTTTGGTTTTATGTGTGAATCTGATGAGTTAACATCTTGATTGATTCCAAGATGGCGCTGCAGACGGACGCCTCGGCACAGAGCTCTCTGGTACTTTGTGTATTTTTTTGCTTTCTGTATTGTCTTGGATGCTGTAATAGGATTTTTAGTAGTGAACAGCTTCTCAATATGAGGCAGTCTCTTTTCATTTTTGGCCCGAGAAGCTGCAACTCTGAACGGGATTTGGAAGAGACTGAGATGGGGCAAGCGAGCCGGTGAGCTCTTAAAGCTCAGACAACTGGGATACCGTACTACGCTCCCATCGATCCACCTGGCCAATCTCAGCTCCCTTCCTAACAAGATGGACAAGCTGCTCCTTCTCATCAGAACTTACAAAGACTTTACTCACTCTGCTCCTCTTTGTTTCACTGAAGCCAGGCTCAGTGATTCTATCCCGGATATCGCGTTCGACCTGTCCAGCTACATCGCGGGGACTGCACAGCGGAGATGTCTGGGAAAACAAAGGGTGGTGGAGTGTGCTTCTAAGTTAACAAAGGTTGGTGTACGAATGTCACAGTGTTGCACAGATACTGCAGCCCAAACCTGGAGTTTATCGCCCTGAACTGCAAGCCTTTCTACTCAAGCCTGTAATAAAGACTGTGAAAAAATGGACCAGGGAAAACAAAACAGGAGCTGCAGGAATGTTTGCTTGCACAGATTGGAGTGTCTTTGAGGTTGCGGCCTCTGATTTCCAGGAACTGACAGACACTGTGAAGTCCTACATTAGTTTTTGTGAAGATGTATGTGTGCCAACCAAGTCCTTTTGCACATTCAACAATAAAAAAAACATGGTTAACTGCCAAGCTGAGACATCTTCACCAAAGCAAGGAGAAGGCTCACAAGAGTGGTGATAGAGCCCTATACAGGCAGGCCAGAAACACGCTCACCAAGGAAATCTAGGTGGCAAAGAGGGATTATTCAGAAAAGTTGAAAAACAGCTTTTATGCCAATGACCCTGCATCAGTGTGGAGAGGCCTGCCTGAGATTACAAGCTTCAGGAGACGACTGCACCCCTCTGCTAAAGCCAACAAAGCCCCTGGCTGAAAACCTCAACAACTTCTACTGCAGGTTTGAGAGGGGACACTTCACACCCCCTACCAGTACTGCAACATCTCCATTCAGTAGCACCAACATTATGACCACACCCGACAGCATTCCCACCACAACAACTCAACTCCACTCTGCAGCACCCTCACCAGCCCTGCAGCCATCAGCACCCTCCTTCCCCCTGGTGCCACATTTCTGCAGGTTGCAGAGGAGCAGGTGAGCCAGCTGTTTTACTGTCAAAAGACCAGGAAAGCACCAGGCCCGGACAAAGTTTCTCCTTCCTGCCTTAAGACCTGCGCCGACTCCCGAAACTCGAAACTCATTTGGAAAATACATAGCACTACTATGGTTTACGTTTATTGTTTATTGTCTGCACTGCTATTTTTCTATAATCGTGCATATGATACATATATTGTATTTTTGTAAAATTGTATCTACACACACATTTGTGTGTAGATGTACTATAAGATTGTATCTACACACACATTTGAGTGTAGATTCAATTTGTATTTTGTGCATTTGTGTTTACTGTAAATTTAGTACCAGAATGTCAATATCTGCCAAACCAAATTCCTTGCATGTGCTGCATGCTTGGCCAAATAAAGCTGATTCTGAGTCTGATTGATGTGACAGCACACCCCTCTATCACTTCCTGTGAGTTGTCGTGGCCGAGTGGTTAAGGCGATGGATTAGAAATCCATTGGGGTCTCCCCGCGCAGGTTCGAATCCTGCCGACAACGTGCGATGGATTTTGAGGGGCGGCATTTAGCTCAATTGGTAGGGCAGTCGTCTTTCATCTCGAGAGCTTTAGTTCCCAGTTCTCCCGTCAGCCTGTACCTTGAGGCACATGCTGCCCCTTATGGGACGCCCCTTGGTGCCTCAAGGGGCAGCCTGTGATGATGATCAGGTGTAACATTATGACGACTTGTATAACATAATGCAATCCAATACAACATCTCTGCCATGAATTCTACATTTACAAAGTTTTATTTTTCAGTTTTTAAGTTGAAACTCACAGAAATGCGCATCATTAAGGTCAGCGTGGGTGGTGTAGTTGTACTGGAGTATGTTATGTTAAGAGGTGTTTCTTAATGTTTTGGTCTCCCTATTTACATCAATCAGGGGTCCAAAACATAATCTTCCTCACATACTTCAAATTAGCTTGTATATTCAACTCAACTCGCTCATTGAGTAGCCTGACTGCCTAGGGGTACAGGCTGTGGCTCAGTCTGCTTGTCCTGGCCCAGATGGACTTGTATATTCTCCCTGAGGGCAGCAGGTGAAACAAGTCATGTGCAGGGTGTGCTTGGTCCTGCCTTAAAACAGCAGTGAGTGTAGACAGAGGTGATCTCCAGTAGGCTGGTCCCGATGATTCTCTCTGCTGTTTTCACCACTCTCTGAAGCGCCCGCTGTCCAGCCTTAGTGCAACTGGAAAACCACACTTAGAATCCATAGGTCAGTACACTTCCTGTTGCACAGTGATAAAAGTTCACCAAGAGTTTCCGTAGGAGATTGGCTCTACTCAGCTTCCTCAGGTAGTAGAGTCGCTGCTGTGCTGTCCCAATAATTGAGGCAGTGTTAGTGCGACAGGCCAGATCATTTGTCACAGTTACGCCCAGGGACTTGAACCTCCTTTCTGTAGTCTATCTCATTATAATCAGTAAAGAGGCCAGTTGGCATAGCTGTGTCATCAGCAGACCTAATGATGTGATTTGAAGGATAGGAGGGAGAGCAATCCTGTGTAAAAAGTGTGTAGAGTAGTGGGCTAAACACACATCCCTGTGGGGCCCCAGTGCTGACATATAGGGTGGATGAAATATGCTTGCCAACTCTGACACACTGTGATCGATTTGTTAGACATTCCAGTGTCCAGTTGCATATTGATGTGTTCAGACCCAGGTGGTAGAGTTTGGGTCCCAATTTTTGTGACAAGATTGTGTTAAATGCGGAGCTAGAGTCAACCAGTAGGAGTCTTTCGTTTGTGTTTTTGCATTCTAGATGTTCTAGTTCTAGTCTGTGGAGCACAATTGCAATGGCATCTTTTGTTGAGCTATTCTGTCTATATGCAAATTGGAATGGATCAAGTGTACGTGATATTGTCTTCCTAATGTGTGTCATTATAAGTCTCTTTAGACATTTTTTAGGTATGGGGGTAAGTAACACAGGCCTATAATCATTAAGACATGTGACATTTACCTGTTTTGGTACAGGCACGATTATGGCTGCTTTGAGACATGTTGGGACCCAGGCTGTAAACAGTGACATGTTGTAGATGTCGGTGAAGACCTCTACCAGTTCAGCCACATAGTCCTTAAACACCCCACCTGTCCCTTCCTGGAGTTGATGTTACAAAGGCAGAGTCTCACTTCATGTGTGCTCAGGACTGGTTCAATGTCAGTGGAAGGGAAGGGAGCTAATACAGATACCCTGTTGCCCCTACCAAAGCGGGCATAGAAATGACTTAACTCTTCAGCTCAGGTGGCATCGCTGTGGAGAGTGGGAGATGTTTTCACCTTCTAGTCTGCTATATTATTTAGATATTTACATTGATATACATTTTTGTCATCCAGAGACCAGAGTCCTGTACCACTCTAATTTAGCAAACTCGCATCTACCCCACAAAGCTTAGTTCCCAACCCACTCTACATGCACTCATCTCCAAATAACATTTGCACTAGAAACAAACCCTTTAATGTAAGATCTGATATGCAGCCTCATTATCAGCCCAAAAAAAAAAAGAAAAAAGAAAAACACAAAGTTCAGCTTTAGTTACTTATGTAATGCATAGCTGTTTAAAAAAAAGTGCATTTATTTTCCTTCTGTTTTCATTGGCACCTTTTTTCACCCACTTCCCTCCTACATTTAATAATATTTACCCATGCCCATTTCCACCATTTAATATGAATATAAAGAAAGACTAAAGATAAAAAAACAAAGCAAAGTAGAAATTCCTGGCATAACTTAGTCAGGGTGCATCAATGACAGGAAACAGACTGAAAAGATCAAATGTTCAGCAACACATGGTTAGTTAGATAGATAGATAGTTGAACAACTTAATTATTAGACCAACATGTTTTAGCTTGTGGCCTTCATCAAGGTCCAGTAGAGACCAACATACTTGAAATCGACATATGGCAATAAAACCCTGAGATATAAAACAAGTTTTTATGATGAAGCAATATTATAATTAGCTGCTGCCTCAGCCTATCGCCCTCTCTCCTCCCCTGTTAACAACTCTCTAGTATTTTGTTTTTTATGCAAATCTATGCTGTAAAGTGAGACTTCAAATAAAGGGAGCTCTTGCTTTGCTTTGTTTTCTTTGTTTAGTTTTTTTTTATTCCTCACGATTATTGGGTTTGTTGAGTTAAGTGACTTTGGTTTAACCAAACAGTTGAACCGCTTTTCTAATCAGTTCTCTTATTGTACTCCCCGTTGTTCTTTTTATTTGTTTTGTTGTCTTGTAGTTTAGTTTAAAATATTTCTACCCACTTTTGTATGGTGGCCATAGGGGGCAAAGAATGTA
>OMLM01021012.1:178645-193336 GCA_900302695.1 Helostoma temminkii | reverse complement strand
GCGAAGCATGTACAAATATAAAAGCACAAACAAAAAGGAAACATGCAGCAAATAGAAAAGCATAAACAAAGAGAAAATGCTGCAAATAGACTCTCCAAACCAGAAGTGCTCCAGGACGCTAGGGGTTAGCATTGACCTGTTGTGGCCCAGTGGCTACACAGACCAGGACATACTAACGACCATGGTTACTGTAGTTAATCTCTGTAAGAACAATGGTGAAAGAAGATATGCTACACTGAAAAATTTCCCCTGGCCTGAGACAAATGCACCAACAAAAATATTTTATCACAAATTTGCTGACCAAATCCTGCCAAAAAATATATATACTTAAGGAATTTTAAATCTCAGAAAATAAAAGAAATAAAGAATTTATTTTGTTTTCTCTTCCTCCCAAGAAAATATAGGTTAATTAAAAAATTTAAATGAGATATATCCAACAAATTATTGTTTGATTGTTATTTAATTGTATTGTAATTATATTATATATCATGGGAAATATTGCTAATTAGTCAAAAACTGTCTGCCATCATGCAGGATCATTATGAAGTTGTGATTCTGTGGGTTCAGTATTTTTGTGAATAAGATATTGAAGATTTACATCATTAGTTTTTCCTCTGTGAATGGGTGTTTTGTTTCTGGAGAGCTGACATGAGCTATCCTTTTTGTTTTGTGATTAGTGGTAACATGTTTCTTTTATTGTATGTTTTTGCTTTTGTTTGTGTTTTATGATTTGCAGCATGTTTCCTTCTTGTTTGTGTTTTTGCTTTTGTTTTTGTTTCATGATTTGCAGCGTGTTTCCTTTTTGTTTGTGTTGCTGCTTTTTTGTGTTTTGCGATTTGCACTGTGTCCTTTTTGTTTGTGTTTTGTGATTTGCAGCGCATTTCATTTTTGTTTGTGCTTTTATATTTGTACGTGCTCTGTCTCTAGGGGCCATCATTATTTTGTACCATTTTCCCACATCACCAATAATAAAATGTACAGCCTTAAACACCTGGTTGTTTATATTGTTTTCTAGACATCAAGCTGAAAAGGAATGTAACAGGTATGCAAGTTATGATTCAGTGATCAGATCAGTGTAAGTACAGTTGTATTTTTATGGTTACTACAATTTTAAAGGTAATGATTCAACTGTATGTACATGTGTTGTGTAACATAGTTCTTTCTATATGTGTATATTCTTTCTTAGCAATCAGAGCCACTAAGAAATTTACAATTTACATAGCAATAACATTTGAGTGCATGTGTGTATCTATCAGTTTTTATTATTTGATTTATTATATGTTAATAAAACTATCCCAACCAATTATGACTTAGCCCTTGATCATTTGAACTGCTAAAAACACCCATGATCAGCACTCATAGACAGCCTCTTGTCAGATTACTTGGTTGGAACTAACTGTTGTATAATTGATGTTATCACCTCTAACCGTCTAACCAGGATTAGCAAGATATCAATGAAAGGTGACCTATAGTTAAAAAAAAGCTAGACAATGCTGTAAGAGTGTGTCATCTGAAGATTAATCTCCAAACAGCAATTGCACTGGCTTCCAGCAAGTGTATTGATTTTACAAAGATTGAAAATGCACTGTCACACATGGTGTAGAAACATTTAAAGTAAACAAAAAGTTTACTCTATATATTAAACTGAGATCAAAAGCCATTTGTCATTTTCACATCTGACACCATGGCCTTCTTTTTTAGTAGAAAGCAGCATAATGCCATTTACACTTGTTTCATGCTCGGATTTCTTCGGGCATTCTAAATATATTTAGAATTCAGTTAATAATTACAGTCATTATGTTAATATAGTGCACTAGATACCGCCTAAGCCGTGTTATCCAAAATGTCATTGATATCACAGTTTCAAATGCTAAAGTTTAAGTCTGACTAGCATTGTTCATAAATGCCTTTCATAATTTTCTTTTAGAACGTCTGGTGTATACTATGATTCACCCACATCCACGCACAGTCCTAGATCATTGTTTGGCCCTGTAGGTGAGTGAAGGACAGTGTGCACCTGCGTGAACTTGGAGTTGATGAGAAAATCTGCTGTGGTGGTGGAGGTTTGTCCCAAATGAGCCAGTGCACGAGCAGGTGTGAATGAGTCAATTAAGATTTTTAATGAGAGGGAGGCTAAGATGAAGGAAAGTGAGAAAGAGGGGTTCTAGGGAGTCAAGGTAGGAGTGGATCTGCATACCTAAGCGAAGGCAAGATTCTGATTTAAGGATGCTCTTGGGTGGACTGAATCTCTGCCAGGCTCTGGCTCTCAGTTGTCTGAATCTGTGTATCTGCTTCTGCCAGTTTGTTCTCACTGTCTGTGGAGTCTCCATTATAACACCATCAAAGATGCAGACAAACTTCTTTAGTGGAGAATTTTGTTGCTGCATGAATATTGTTCTTTTCATGGTCATGTGAGTAAACTCAAACTCAAGTGCTATGCATCTCCTAACTGTTATTGTCTCTTACCTGTTAGACAGCAGTTAATTTCACAATTAATTTTAGTTAGGTCAGTTACAATACATGCCAATGTCACAAAAATGTGTTACTCCCTATAGTTTTATTGGATGTTATACAAGTCTGTGGACTCACAACAAATAAATAAATGTATACATAAATGCAACTGCAAACATCACTAGGATTGTGATATTGTATGCCTCTGCACTCATATTGCAATAAGTTTATGCATAAGTCCAAAAAACATTTGTACAAGATGTAATGAAATTCCCTCCAGCTGTTTTTTGAGCTCTTAGATTGCAATAAAGGGACAGACCCAAGGTCAGTGACCTTCATCTTTGACCAGCAAAAAGAAAATTAATTCAGTTCACCTCTGTCTCCAAGTGGGTATTTGTCCCAAATTTGAAGATGCTTAAGTGGGTGCGTGGGGTGAATTGAAAGAAAATTTAAAAAAATAATCCCTCATCGTGGTTGTATTTTTTTATATCATATTTACAAGAATGGGCATACTTGAAGTAAGAATTACTTTGAGCACCAAAATCTACTTAATTGATCAGTGAGTCCATATGAATTGGAAGAAACATACCGTGTAACATTGCACTCACAAAAATGTAATGAACAGACAAAATGGACGGGAGGTCACAATGACCATGAACATTGACCACTGAAATCCAATGAGTTCATATTTGTCTTCTAGTGGACATTTTTCCCATATTTGAAGAAATTCCCTCCAGATGGTCCTCAGAAATCACATGCACAAAAATCCCATCATCCCCCATGTGTGATCACCTAATAAGTGTATTCTTTCTGGGTGGATTCTTCTACCATTCTTGAACAAAAAGCATTACAGAGATATTGGGCCCTATTTTCCTAAAAACCAGGCACAGTTAAAACACAGACGTAATGTAAAGGTGTTATGGGCATGTCCAAGGATCTACTAGTGCAATTTTTGTGACCACCAGCATTGGTGTTTCAGGGCACAACTAGGCACAATTTGGAGGACAGGTGGAATATTTTTTTAATGGGAGAAATGCTTTATAAGCCAGTGGAGTCAGTGCAGAAAAATAATTAAAATAACTAAAAAACAAGTAGAGGCTGATTTCCCCACCACAACTGCAACTATTTTTAAACATGACTGCAAGGTGGATAACTGAATTCTCACCATAATTTTCACATGGCTTGAATTTCTGCTTAAAATTAAGGTGTTTCTGGATCATGTTCATACATGGCTTCTTTTTTGCCTGATGGAGCTTTAACTTGCATTTTCTGATGGTAAGACGAACTGTGCTCACACAGATTGATTATTGGAAGTATTTCTAAGCCCCTGCAGTGATGTCCATCACAGAATCATGTCTGTTTCATGCAGCGTCATCTGAGGGCATTAAGATCACGTACAAAAAATTCTCCTCTGAATCTTTTAAATATACTGTGTACTGTATATGGTAATATAATCAAAGTCATTGCAACTTCATCTTGAGGAACATTAGTCTGAAATTGCTGAACATTCTTATTGTAGATGCAGCTTTTCACAGATTAGTAAACCTCTGCAAATGATTACATGTGTTGACCTGTTGTCAACTAACCTAATTCATTTCAAAATATTCTTCCAGTTCTTTCATGTTAGCACCACTTATGTTCCCAGCCTATTTCTACCTCTGTCTTTGTTGTTGTTTTGTTGCCATCAATTTTGGAATTACCTTATTGTTTCGTTAAAATTATACAGTTACTCAATTTAAACATAGATTTTTTTCTAGGTTCTTTTCTAGATGTTTTCTGTATTCTATTGTGAATAAAATAGGGATTTATAAGATTTACAGATCATTGCATTCTGTTTTTTATGTCACACCTCTATGTCCATGACCTCTGATTGCTATTAGTTATGCTAGCACTAAGGATTTGCCAATGTTAATATTCAAATCATACATAAATACATCTGTGAACTAGTGAACATTTTTCTTTTCTTAAACTTTGTAAATACCACCATCAGAGCTTATAATTAACTAAAAATATAAATTTTAATCATTCAATAAGTCATAGAATGATGTGTGACCTGATTGTTTACTAAACTCATCAAATTCATGAACAACATGACTACTAGTGTCTTAAGCATGACAGATAACAAAACTGCATTGTGTATTGTGCACATTTATTAACTGTATATATGGTGTCTGTGCTCTATGCTGCTATTCTACAGGTACAATTAATCAAGCACAGTCAAAAGAAGCAGCTTTTTGAATTTTCACACAATTGTATGGTGGTTTCCACTTGTCATTGTGATTCATAATTGGCTGGGTCAGTCAGTTTTGGACGTAATTTATATTGTTATAGAAAATAGTGACCTAGTTCTGAAAAACTCTTTAAATTCACTGTAGTTTTTCCTCTTAGTTTTTCTTTGCACAGCTACAGGTTTTGTTCATTCCATTTTCATTTGTGACCAGCTTCTTTCTCTTGCTCACTGAGTGGGCCTTGTCCCCAGGCCAGTTGAATAATTAGATTTGGGAATGCAGAGACTAAGTCAGTGCTCATCCCCATACACATGCATATACACACATGCACACACACAATACATTCTGGATTATGCAAATCATTGGCTCATGCTTCCTTTGAAATGTACAGAATGAGGTTGGAGGACAGTTGCTGCTGAGATAAACACAGGGTTCAGATGGAGGACACAGAAAAAGAGTTGAACTTCACATGATGCAAACCAACCATCCTGAATATGCATTTCCTGTTGCAAAGAGCCTCAGAGTGTTTATTTTTTTCTTCTGTTACCTTACGAAGGCAAATATTGTGGATTAACGTTAAGGTAATACTTGAATTTGATGTGAACTGCAGTTGCGCATAACTCCAGCTGTTTTTTCTGAAGTTGTAGGGTAATGAGAAATATTTAGACCCTGAGCTGGTGTGGTAGAAATATTAATGTTGCCATAAATCTATGTTTGACCCAGCACAGAGAGTAACCCAATAAAAATAGTAGAGACAGTAACTTTAGTCTGTCGCCTCACAATTTTGTTGTGTTAAATGTTGTTTCACATATTGACCATGAGAAAAAGTGTGAGGTTCAGTTTAAAAGCCAATGGATGAAAACTGTGACAATTAAATAACCAGTCAGGGTATATAAGCAGGTAATACTTCAAGTCTCTGGAGCCTTTCTGTGTAAACCTGGTGAACAGTTGGTACTGACTAAGAATAATATGATTATCCATATGTGATACACATAGCATGCATACATACCTTAAGTTTCACAGCTTAATAAATCTATGAAAGTTACTTTAGTTAGTGGTTTTGATGAATAAATTATTAAAGACTGAAACATATCTAAAGGTATATAGCAACATATTTTAAGGGTGAATCATTCATCACCTTTGAATCATGACAGAAATATAGCTTTACAACAAAACAGTTCACTGTTAGGGATATGAAAAATGCATATTGGAAATCTGCGTCCTGATGCCATACAATGGATCCATGATTCCTGCAGGCTATGAAACGTCCAATGAGACCAAAGAGAAACCACAGACCTAGGCAATGCAGAGCCTATTGTTGCCATGAAATGACCCATAGCAGAATAATAGCAGTTTAAGTATGCATGAATTCCGAAGAATACTGGTAGAGAGAAACAATGAATTAGTGCAGCGTGTAATTATTATTCATATGTTTGACAAATAGGAAAGGAAGCTGCTGAAATGAAGCCAGCTGAAAAGAAGAGAGCGATACTGAGAAAAAAAAAGAGAGAGTTATTAATCTGCGTGTCAGCACCTCTCTTCCTGCACCTCCAGGGTGGAAATCCAGGGTTATCTAAGCTCTAGTTTCTCAACATACGACAGCTTTACCTGTCTACACTGAAGAATGAAGTATAAAACAGAGATAGAGAAAAAAGAAGAGAACAAGATTCTAACAGGTAATTTGTCAATCACTAATTTACAACTTTGGTTTTAAAGTAGTGCTATCTTGGATAACTGTACCTAAATCCATCTTATTGTAAGAATGAAAAGCTGCATAAAATGCTGTTGTGGGTTAAACCTGCATGTGATTTCAACAAGACATTCAGATATTCTTTTGTGCCCAGGTGGTCTTGGAAGACTGCGATTGTATCCTTGGCCTGGAGGAATATACAGTAAGAGGTGAGGCACACTTTTCTTTTATCAAAATGTCCTTGCACTGAGCTCATAAGTGTTGATCAGAGGTCGAGAATATAACTCAGTCGTTGTGCCATTGTCAGTACAAATGTGTTACATTTTAGAAATAAGGTGCCCTATGTTTTTTTGGAAAGAAACACTGTGCTCCATTGACTGTCCTTGGACTAATAAAGTTAAAAAAACAATATAGTCCTCACCTACAATTTAAAATGTGAATCTCAAGGACATTTAAGATGAACAGTACACCCTGCACCTGGTCCTGCATGCCAGCAGAAGAGAGTAAAATGTGTTGTTCCTGTCATCTATTAGGCAATCCTATTAACTGAAACTCAAACATCATGCTTCATCATTAGGCCGTTACAACTCAGATGGAATCTTGGCTTATGAATTAAATTACCTGTGTCCTACATGACTTTAATAGACGGTGAGCAGGGGTTTATGCCAGCAGTGGGGCTAATGTTGATAGAAAATGAATAATTCCGCAGGGATTGCAAATAAAACAGCCCTAACATTTAAAGTCATTTCAGGCAGAACACTTCATCCTTTAATGAAGGGACGAAGGATTTGATGACTAAGCAGTGTAGTCCTAATAGTAAGATGTTGCCATATATTTTTTTCAAAAAAAAATCCTAATTGCTTTGCTACTGGAGGTCATTCAAGACATCATTAACACACCACATTAAGGTGTCTTTGAAAATAGAATAGAATAAGTCAGGAACAGTCACCTTCACTTTGCATACATTTTGTTTTAGTTTAGTTTAGTTTTTAGATTTAGAAATTTGGAATGTATTCTACATCTCTACATAAGGAAACCCACTGGGACTTACTTGTCTCTTACACAAAGTTTGTTCAGCACTGTAGACACTAAGCAACAAAATAACAACAGAAGAATCCCTCACCAAACTGTCTCTGACAGCTGATGTTACCAAGAGTTCATGTAAAGGGCATGACAAGTTACCCATACAAAAAATATATCAAGCTATAAGAGAGCTGCAGCAACATCTGAGATGTTTTCCTGCTTAACATAGAGAAGGTGTAAACAGCCTTGAGGTAGCAGTCGATGAGTCTTTTTACCTGGGTTAAACAAGGCTTTGTACACAGCACTTGCTTTCACTTGCAGCTGTTTGGGAATGCGCAGACATCTGTCTTGGCAAAAAGATGCATGTCTGTAGGGTTCATAAGATACAAGGTACTGTAAAAGCTCTGAAGTTGCTGTTTTGATCAGTCTCCAGTGGCACTGATGTAGGTGGTACCAACTATTCCAGACAGGAGCAAGAAACATACAAAATAAGTGATTTTATGAAAGTGCATCATTTATAGAGCTACTGTATGAATAATTCATTATTATTAGGGTATTTTTGTGATTGATCAGTTACATGACGTAATGTGGTTCCTTAAAGCCTAGGGTGTTTTTTAAAGTCCTCTTGAAAACACATCCATATTTGATCAGTAGTTCTTATCATAATGATAGACTTTTCCACAAAGGGTTAAAAACACTGGATGTCCCTCTCAAAACTGTAATAACAGATGGCAATCTCAGTTCATTAATTGCTGGGAAAAGGTTAAAGGGTTAAATTGAACACTGGAGTTATTCTTTAGGAGTGTTTTAATGTGTTTAAGTCTCTGGTGTTAAAAGGTGCATCAATAATCAAGAATCATAAAAAATGAATTGCTAAGACAGGAAACCATGGAGGCATTTCAAGCTGCATTGTGATTTTGTGAAGATAAACAACTCTGCAGACATATGAATATTGCTTTAAGCTACAGAGGCTAACAGAGGAATTGTTGGCATGCTTTGCAAATCTCAATGAAGCATTTTGTGAAACCTCCTTGTCAGACAGGCTGATCGTTTATCGAGATTCTGTCCAAAGGCAAGCAGAAAAAAAACCCAACAACAACAACAAAAAAAAATTAACATCAACAAACAACAGCTTTTGTTTTTGCCTATATGCATAAGCAAAACACCAAACAGTGCTTGATTGGAAATTGCTCTGGATCAAGAAGCAGAACTAAATGCCTATAATTGAAAAAGTAGTGGAACAGAAAGTAACACATTTTGATCAAAGACAGACATCCCCTCGAGAGTGCAAGACATGCAGAGCAGCATTTCTATGCAGGGTACATAGCCTGATGGGAGAGAAAAAGTGAAATAGGAATAGATGATGACATTTAGACAGCGTCTCTGTTAGAAAATGAATAGATGTAACAAATTCCATCAGGTTTTTCTGTTAAATATACTTTTCCTTCACCCCTTCTTAATAATGATGTTCCGTAGAAAGGTAATGCTAAATATGAAAATATTTTGTATGCTTTCCTTGAATAAATGGTCTTTGCTTAGGAAAGACAATCTACTTAAGCTTGGCTCGGGTGCTCTTTTTGCTTAACACCAAGGCCACCTTTGACTAAAATCTATCCATTCACTGACAGAGAGTGAAGCACTTAAATTATCTTTGCAAGTTGAGATTCATAACTATTTCTGTGACACTGACATTGTCTCACAGTAAAAATCTTGCAACAATCCAGTCCTTTGTGTGTTCAGCAGGGAGCAGTGATGCGTCACCTGTTTGTTAAAGCCTTGTAAGAGCTCACTCAAACAGGCATCTGTATGCACCACTGTGCAAGCCCGTTCTGGATCACTGTGTTTACTGTATGCGCTATATGTTCAGTGGTTTGTTTATAGAGACAGTCTGTGTCATGGTTTGACCACTGATTTGTGACAGTTACCAGTAAATAACTACTCTTAACATCTATATATTCTCTACTACACAAATAGCAGAACACTGTAAGTGGAGCTCATGAAAACATTTCAGATTAACTCATGAATTATGAGCATTACTCGACCATTTAATGTCAAGTTTGTCCATATTATACGTAGCCTTGACTGGACTCTATAATGATGATCTGTAAAAATTTGAATGTGTGAGGTGTTTACAGATTCTACATTAAACTCTAAACAACACTTTCAATTAAAAACAGTTTAAACAGCATGATTAAACCAGTCATGTAAACATGCATTTATTGCAGATTCACAATGATTAAAAAATGGTTTTGCACACTCACAATGACTAAATACACTGTTCAAAAAATAAAGTGAACATATAATCATTCCATTGTAAGTCTGAACACTGATTGTGAAACAATTTCACCTGCTGAAATTAGAGGCAATTAGCAAGACAACCCCTATAAAGGAATGGTTCTGCAGGTGGTGACCACAGACCATTTTCCTGTCCTCATGCTTTCTGGCTGATTTCTGGTCACGCTTGCATTTTGCCAGTGCCCTCACCACTAGAGGCAGCATGAGGCGGTGTCTGCAACCCACTGCAGTTGCTCAGGTAGTGCAGCTAATCCAGGTTGGCACATCAATGTGCACTGTGGCAAGAAGGTTCACTGTGTCTCCCAGCACAGTGTCAAGAGCATGAAGGAGATACCAGGAGACAGGCCTGTACACCAGGAGATGTGGAGGGGGCCGTAGGAGGACAACAACCCAGCAGCAGGACTGCTATCTGCTCTTTTGTCCTCTTGTTTTGAGGAACAAGAGGAGCACTGCCAAAGCCCTACAAAATGGCCACTAATGTGCATGTTTCTGCTCAAACTGTCAGTGCGACATAATGTCTGGTTCCATCCACCGATGCTACGTTGCACCACAGACTGTCCAGGAGTTGACTGATGCCCTGGCCCAGGTCTGGGAGGAGATCCCTTGGGAGAACAAAAGAGGTTGAAGGTTTGATACACGTGTACAACGCTAACTAGCTAGATTTTTCTCTATTAACCCAGAAAGAGATAAAACTGTGCCTCCTTTAGTCACATTTAGCCATTTTTTACCCATTACAATTTATTAAAGCTACCTACCATAACTATGAATTCTAATGTTTAATGTATAATAATGTATAATAGCACTTGCACGGGGTGTCAATAAAATATAGAGAGTCTGTCTCTCTATATATATCTCTATATATCTCTATATAGTCTATCGGTGATAGACTGACAACCTGTCCATGGTGTACCCTGCTGCTTGCTCAATGGCAGCTGTGATTGGCTCCAGTCCCTGTGTGACCTGTAACAAAACAGGCGGTTAAGATAATGACTGGGCAGATTTTACCAAGTGTGTGTGAAATTCAAGTGGATTGATTCAATCTGAGTCAAGATAAATAAACCTTGACTGCATGTCTCAATCCCACACCAGAACTATGCAATTTAACCCAGGGTTTTCAACTTGAAGCTTGGATTTTTTGTTAGCCAACTGTCACATGCATTCTCCTTCCAGTTAGCATATCTACCAACCTACAAGGACTCTAGCACACCGAATGTGAGTGATACAGCATTGTGGTTTGGAAAAAAAGCAACAACATATTTCACCTTACAAAGACAGCAGCAGGAAGAGGAAGATCAACGCTTCCCCAGGAGGTAGTTATTTCTTGAATTAGCACAATAGGGAACTGGATAGAGTTGCATTTGGACATGGCTAACCACCGGTTACATCCTCTGCTTTGCAAAACTGAGATTAAGATTAAGATTTGAGATCTATTGTTTTGGGGCATAAATTTAGAGTCAATTCAAACAGTTTAGATGTTAATTTCTTGCAATCAGAAAAAAATGCCTATACATGGCAAAAACATACAGTATTTTCTTGTGTGTTATTAGCTAAAGTGCATGTGCATATGTATAGTGGTGGCTTGAATTATGATCATGTCACATTTTATAATCAAATAATGCAAAAACTGGATAATTTCAAAGGGCTCCCAAACTCTCCTTTCACTTTGTGTGAAAAACAGCAAACTTGCAATGAGTTCTCACACAGTGGTAGTCTTTGCAAATTTCCCTCTATTATTACATCTTCAGATTATTATCTAATTTAATCAACATTTCTTTAAATAAATTATATACAACTTTTTGGAAGATTCTGTAGAAGCATCAAATAGAAGTCTTCCGAGACACTGGGCCATTACAGAACAAATTGCCAGGGACATATATTACTGTTTGTTGAAGCCAATTGTTAATCTCTGGTTTTCCATACAAGTGTCCCTTTACAATAAATGGCAATGCTAAGACATGGCCTTGTGGGGGAACATGGCTTAAGTCATTGTGTCAGATGCTGCTTGAATGATGCATGCACATACCAGAGACAAGGGTGTATCGAGAGAGCAGTAGATTTTTCTAAGTGCCTCTGGAGGAGCAAAAGGGGATGTGAAGGCCTTTGGTGGCGGCTGCTGCATCTAATAGACTGGAAACAATGCTTTATATTCAGCAATTTATGATCTCCATGCAGGGAAAGGAGTATAAAGGGAAGGAGAGGGGAACAAGTACCGGGACAGGCCATGGGAGGTGAAATGAAGGACACCATCCAAGACAAACTCTCATCATCAGATGTTGATGTGAGACACCCAGTCAACAGGAACAAATGGGATTGCTTCTATGTCAATTTGGCATGTTGTTTTAGAAAGGCTTTGTCCATTTAGCATTCACTTGTTATATGTCTCCCACTGACATCCATCCGCTATGTATGCGCATTACAAGCCTGTCTCTTTGATGGGTAACAAGACAGATGGAAAATATATTGGACTATAAAAACTATACCTTTCCTTACTTTTTGAATTCATAATCAGATCATACATTTTTCCATATTTATTTCACATTTTGGCTCAAGGTTGTATGGAAATTCAATATGTCATCTTCTACATTGTATGTTATCAATAACCATTTTCTTGTCACTATAACTAGTACAGTATTGTGTATACACCAACACATTACATTACTTAAAGTAAATTTGATAACCCTTTCATGCATGAATTATGTAATAGAGTTCAATCATCCAGATTTTTTAATTGCTTATGTCATATGTCAACATATGTGAACATATCAACAAAATAAATGAATATCAACAAACATATCAACAAAATAAATGAATATAAGAGTACATTCACAGTTTTACAGCTACATTATCTAAAAAAAAAAAAAAACTAAACAAAAAAGAGTGGCAATAGTTCAGAGTTAAATAAGACTGTCTCTGCTTTCCAGAGGAATATTCTCAGTGCCTCTGCACTGTATCAGAGGCTGGCCCTGATTAGGAGACAAGAAATAATCATGTCTATGCATGTATAAATCTACTGTTAAAAAGAACAACAGTGCTACTTAATATGATCAATGTGGTTTATGTGTTTGTTTACTGTCTGTTAAGTGGTGGAGTGAGGCTGGAGTCAGTGCATCTAGAGCCACCACAGATGGGTTTGTAAAATAGACTATCCGCTCCTGAACCAGAGACAATGTCAGAAGTGTCTTACCTGGGCTAAGACCAGGGGCAATACTTTTGTTATGAAAGTAAATTCTACATTTCAAATTTAGAAATCAGTGTCCCAGTGTCTGGAGGCAGAGTGGAGAAGCACTCAACCCAAGTTGCTTGAAGTCAAGTTTGAAGTTTCCACAGCTGATGATGGTTTGGGGTGACATATCATCTGCTGGTGTTGGTCCACTGTGTGTTATCAAGAAGTCAATGCAATTATCTACCAGGAGAATTTAACAGCACTTCACTTCTATTTGCTCCATTTGCTCCTCCATGCCACATTGATACAGTAATTCATGCTAAAGCAGTCCCATACAAGTGTACTGAGTGCATAAATGAACATAATTTCAGAAGTTGAGATACATTTTGGTGTAGTTTCCATGAGACATAGTCATTGAAATTGAAAAACAGAAAAAGAGAAATATTTCACTTGTAATGGGTCAAGCATGTATGAAAGTTTCACTCTCTGACTTTAATTAACATGTTTACTGTAGTCTGTTTTATTAGATGTACCTGTATTTTTAAATAAATCTCTTTGAATAGAAGTTTGTGACATATATGGCAAACAAAATAGCTAAAGGTAGCAAAAATCCTCAAGCATAACAAAATGCATGTGGCTAATTCTTCCTTCCACCCATCTCTGAGTGTTCCCCCTGCTTCCTCCCCCCAAGTTTGTTGCTGGCAGAGACTCCCTATCTCTCTAGGATGATTATGTTGGCTGGTAGTTATGAGACGAGGTGATTAATCCCTCGGGGAGGGGAAACAACATTAACCTGCCTCTCAGCATTTGCTACCACATCACCTTAGGTAAAACACACCAGCCCAGCAGCCTCCAGTATATTACTCCATAAAGGCTGGATCTTTTCCACAGCATCGTTGAACTAATTCAGATACTGCATTTTAACTGGACTGTCAGTGACGATGACACTAGCATGAGTTAATGACTCTTATAAAAACTTTAATGGGAATTAATCAAAAATTCTCTTTAGAGGTACATTATTTGAAGATGTGAAATAAATAGGATTGACCTGGAACACGGTTACCCGTGGGTCGATTTACCACAGAAGCCTTTTTGGTCAGTGTATTATTTGAACTGGAATCACTGAACTATGAATGATGTCTCCCACTTGTGTAATGTACAGTACTATTCACCTCATCCAAATGGCTTATACTGTACTATTGGCTTATCTGATCTTTGAGCACAGCTAAAAAATGAAACATGTTGTTAGGAACATGATTCAGATCTCCAAGCAGTAATAGGAGATCACTGACCTGTAAAAGACTTAGAGATAGAAGAGGCTCACCAGTACAGGTAGATACAGTTGAGGATAACCTCTGGAGCATCTTTAGCACTATAGACAGGACTGGACATTTGAGATGATATTCACATTCACTGTAAACAAAGCTTGTTTGGAAAGCATCTGGGACAGTCTCAAATATTTTCCTGACCACTTTATCTCCAACTAAACTGCAAATGGTCTTATGTTTTTGTAAGGAAGGGTTATGAAAGAATGAAGTGCTACATTTCTAAAAAGATGGATGTGGGCAGTCTCCTGAAGGTTATTTTCTAATACAACTAAGCTGTAATCACAAATTCAGTTTCATGGGGAATGTAATTGCAACCACATTATGTTTTCTATCAACATTTTGAACAAATTACAAATACATTGACTCTCAACATATCAATTAAATGTCCACAGGCAACATATTTTTGTTTGCCAAAATATCTGATGTACAACATCCCTTTTTCTTTTCTGAGAAAATATTTGATCTTGCAGTTTAACATCTAGATAGGTGACTCCCACTTTATTAACCTTTTAT
>OMLM01021012.1:134001-168562 GCA_900302695.1 Helostoma temminkii | reverse complement strand
AGTTTCTATTTTCCCAATAATAATAATAATAATAATAATAATAATAATAATAATAATAATAATAATAAGCAAATGGTTTGTTACAACTCAAATACAAACAGATCCAAAAGTTCACCCAGCAGCAAAAGACCCTTGTAGCAACCATGCGTCGCTTTAGTGCAATGAAGAAAGAGAGCAGCATTACACGAGACATCAAACTCCAGGCTGAAAGCATCCACCGGCGTTTAAATACCCTCTCCAAACAGATCCAAAAAACTCAGGAGCAGCATGGCCCTGGTGCTGCTCCAACAAGAATACAACGCTCCCAGCATGCATCACTGTCCCTCAAATTCAAGCAGGTTGGGAATATATTTGCACTTCTTTTCTTTTCTTTTCTTTTCTTTTCTTTTCTGGAGTTTTGTTTTGAGTGAAATTTGATTTTATTGGTTAAAGACAATATTAGAAATATTAGAATAATGACCTAATTTCCAGAACCAGAAGACGGAAGCACATAATAGTTTAATCAATTCAAACATAAATTATGCTTAAAATATGGAGCTTAAAAATCTTCTCATTTCTCATTTCCCCTCCCACTCCTTCAGTTTAATTATCTATTTTTTCTGTCATTATATTCAGATTATGCGGCAGTATAATGACGGTCTGCTGAATAAGCAGGAGCGCTGCAGACAGTTCATTATCCGGCAGCTGGAGGTATCGGGAAAGGATGTGACGGAAGAGGTCGTTAATGAGATGGTCATCACAGGAAAATGGGAGGTCTTCAATGAAAACCTGCTTAATGATGTCAGAATCACACGGTCACAACTCTCTGAGATTGAACAGCGACACAAGGTGAGGCTAGGGGCAACCAGCTAAGTCACTGTTCATATGACTGAGATTATTTTGTTATGTGACAAATTTTGTTTCAAATATACACAAGAGTTTGCCAAGCTAATAACTGGCTACCAAAACGCTTTGAAGATATTGTGTTTTGACTCACGGAGGCTCTGAAAGTGAAATGTCTGAAAAAAAGGGTTGTTTTAGACTGCACCTTATTTAAGCAAAAAAAAAACATGCTTGCTTAATGCTTATTTGGCAAATTGTTGCTATTTTAGTAAAATGTAATAAGCAAATTTTCATTCTGTGAATTTCACAGAATTGGTAGGAATCATCATTTTGAATTACCCATAATCTGACACACATTTGTGTCTTGTCTTTTACTGATGTCAAATGGGAGAAGAAAAAAGACAGAAATGCAAATGTAAAATAATAAATAAAATAATGACTACCTCCTGCTATGCACGGCGGCCTGCTGGTTTTTCTTCAAGTTATCTATTATGTAGAGCTGAAGTGAAGGACATTAAATCCTTGAGAGAAGAAATCAGTAGTTCTCTCTATCCAGGGGAATAAATGTCCAGCTGCTGTTTGAATACAAAGAAATCTCATAATTACCATGATATTACTCACAAAGTATTTAAAAATTAAACAGTGATCTCAGCTCCTGTTCTATCAAGATTTGTTCTGCTCTCCATTCACCTAGAGCTTCTCACTTCCTTATGTACATTAATCCCATTATTCTCCCTCACGAACAGGAGATGTTGAGCCTGGAGAACAGTTTGAGGGAGCTGAGGGACCTCTTCACGGACATTTTTATGCTGCTGGAGGAGCAAGGAACCTACATTGAACACATTCAAACTAGCATAGAGAGAACGCAGGAATTTGTTGCTGTATCTAATGAGAAGTTTAAGATGGCTGCCAGATATAAGAAGAAGAACCCCATTCGGCAGCTGTGCTGCTGCTGTTGCCCTCCCTGGAGATGGTGCTTATAACAGATATGCATTTTGTCCCCATCTTAAGTAACATTTTATTTCAAAAATTTTACTAACCTGTTGGGAATATAAGCAACACACAAAACAACTACCATTTTACCGAAGGTTATGGAACTACAGTTTTTGAACAGAGTGACGTTGAAGACAGCTTCACCAGAGCATAGAAAACAATTAGGAGCCAGAATTGGTATTTGAGGCACTTGTTTCTTCCAAGAAGAGCGCTGTTGGAAATGACAGTTCAGTGAGTTCTACTCACCAACACTGCTGCTTATTGGAGACCTTCACTGTCATCTGACAGAGGTCACAAACAAGGGGAGTACACTTCCTCTGCTACTTCCACTGCAAGATCAGCAAAACTGATATTTCATTTTCATTTCATTTTTTTTTCAAAAGTCTTCTGTGTTTTTTGTATGAGACGCTCTTAGTAATGTCCATGTATTTTATACAGTAAATGCACTTTAAGACTAATCTATGATTTTTTTTTTGTTTGTTTTTTTTACAGCACCAACTAAAATATAGTGTAATGAAGAATGATTCTTATTCCCGAGAATTTTGGTCATTACATATTCATCTCATTTTTGGTCCACATGCTGATACAGAGAAAGGAAGTTGTTTTACAATTAGTCATTAGTCTCATTTGCATTTCAAAGTGTGATCATTCACAATGATTTTTTTTTTAACTTAATTTATTCAGTTTCACGGAGGCAGTGATTCAAGCAAAGCTTTGAATATCGAGCACTGATAAAAATATTTCTGCCACAATTACAAAATTATTGAGAGGATGAAAAAATAACATAGAGGATTTGAGGTCCTACAGTATATTTCAGGAAATGTTTCAGTAGATGGTTCATATTTTGGACACAGTGCAATATTTATAATTCTGCTGGAACTGTTACATTATTCAGATAAAAACCTCTTGCAACCATATGTGTCACTATTATTAATATCACCATGTTGCACAAAAGAGCGCAGCTCTCGCCTGAGGGAGTACCTGCAGTTTGGACTCGAAACAGTAGCTGATAAACACACTCACCTTTTTACACATAATAGTCTACAGTTTCATCTTTCACTCGATGTTGAGTTCAATGTACCATCACATTTTGTTTTAGATAATTAGAAAATAAACACATTAGTAATTTATTTCGGAAGATCCAACCACTTCATACTCCTGATCTCACTTGCTTACTGTTGTTGATGCTTACAGCATGTTCCTCAGTAATATACAGTGTTCACAGTCTGGTGTCCAGGACAACATAAAGGTGAAATGGGTGACCCCAAGACGGGAAAATCTGGTTTGTCTGCTGTTCCAGGATAGCTGGCAGTTTGCTACTGTATTTTCCTGTAGTTAACATTGTGTAAACAAAACTGTTAATCATTAACAGACTGTAAGAAGACCTACCTTAGTTAAATAATCTTTTTTAAATATAATCATTCAAGTGTAAAATTATTAAAAGCATGTAAGCATTTTTGCTTCAGTTTAACATAAAGATGAAACTGGACAACAGACTAACCAATTAGCAGCAAAAAAACAAGTTTTGCATATCAATTTAATCATCTCTCCAGGTATTGACAACTCATGACGCCACCTGCAAATGTGCAGCTATTATTTACGGTGCTCCCAAAGGTCAAAAAGTGTTTGATGAATTTGTTGGATTTGATCTTCTGTGTTGTATATTAATATCACTCTGATTAGAATGACATTTGAAAACAGCAACATAAATATATCAAATATGTTAATTCAAATATGTCAGTCAAATAACAATACACTGTAATGCAGCACAGACATGGGGAGGAAACATGAAGTACTGCTGCAAATTGTAGTGGTCCTGAAAAGCAACGATGCCATCCAGTGTCCACTGAGATAATTGCCATTAAAAAAAAATCAGAGGTTATCACTTAATATTTAAATTTTTAAAGGTTGCATTTCCACACAACTATGTGAATATTCAAGTCCTCACAATAAATTTGACCCAAAAAGTTTTAACAATGAAAAATATACTTTGTTATGGTGTTTTCATTAATCCCGATGATCCTTGATGAAAAGCTCATTACTCATAATAAAAGACCTTTACTTCTCTCTTTAAGAATCCAGTCACATCCAGTCACTTTGGTTAATGTCAACATCAGCAGTTCTAAGCAAAACTAGAAAGACAAGAAAACATGTTTTACTCAGATCTGGTAGCGTTATAGTAAATGACATTAGAAGAGCTTTAGCAAAACAAGTAAAATCAATTTGGACTTTAGTCTTCTCTTACATATCTATATCTGGCAATTTCTAGATATCTGAAATTTTGATAGAAACCTTTCTCTCCTAATTACACATAAGGGTGCAATAATGCAGAAAGAGGTACCATAGAAATATGCAGCACATTCATTGTTCAGACATTAACAAAGAAAAGTGGGAATAGACTGAAGTGGAACATTTTTGAGGTATTTCTCCAAATGTACTGACAGCAGAGTAGCAGGGATCAAGATGTGGCTGTAGAACTGAGTGAAAGCTTCTGGGGTTTATATTAGCAGCTCTTGAGAGCACTAGGCCACGTCTGACCTGCAGGCAGGTCAGCCAGAGTCACTGGCATCTCGCCAAATCTCTCTCTCTCATTCTGTAAGGCAGAGTCAGTATCTCTAAAGGTAACTCTTTTCCCAGCAACACCCTGTTTCACTTTCAAACAGCTGTGCATTCTGGGAACTGCCCTGTACAGCAACAGTTTTCTAATGTTTATAGGTTTCACTGAGGATTCGTCTTGTTTACCCTTAGCTCAGAAGTTGTTATCCACCATTTCATCTGAAACCAGCCAGGAGCCAATCAGAATTTTGTTCCTGTTTCTAGCTGTATCTGATACAACCTTCAACTCTCAGACCATCATTGCGGTTTGACTATCTGCACCAACTCTGCACACAGACAACACCTGATCCCAGATGCAATGATCTGAAGAGATACCCATAGTTTTACTGTTACTGTAAGTCTGATAACAAATGTCTGTTCTGCCTGGTCCCAGGCTAGGGGAGCTATTTCAGAACACTCCTGTGGGTTGTGTGAGGGTCAAACAACGCTGGAGGACTTGGTGGTTGGTTTTGTATCACTGCAATCAACTAAGATTAGAAGAGCAACACAGTGGTAATCTCATTTTGCAGTTGTTACACAACTTTGTCTAACATTTTTTTGTACATGTACTTGCCCCATACAGAGTCAGAAACTAGTTATTCAATGCATGTGATTGTGCCCATTTCTCTGACATGCACATAAGTGATATTTACTTTAATCATAACTTACACAGTTGACAGTTTACAAAACTCAACATGCTGACAGAGATGCAGAGATGTCTGCATGTGAGTATGTACTGTACGTGTTTTTCTGCCTGTCAGACAGAGCAGACAGAGGAAACTTGGATCGCAAAGACTTTCTCCAAATGGTTGAGCAACATCAAAGTAGCTCTCCTGTGTGTAACATCAACTGTGGTTATAGAGAGCTGACATTAGTTTATTGCCTGGTTTTATCACTCCCATCAAAAACTGAACACAGAGCTATCAGGACCCTTAGAAAGTGATAAATCAAAAAAAGAGACTGTACAGTGAGTCTGGCAGCAGTGAGTGCCAGCTAAAATAGCAGCAATCATCCTATGATGCTACACTGACTTGGATTTATGAACCCGCATGATTTTTTTTTTATGTGGAAAGAAAATTTTAAATATTGTTTTCTAGGATTCCTCTCTCACTGTGCGATCAATTCAGAAGAGCAAAACAGTGCTAAGCTCGTGTCTTCTTGACAGAAATTACAGTACATTTAATTTGTTTTGAACATCTGTTTCTAGGGCCCTATGAGCTATGGACATCAAAATATTCCTACATCAGTAGAGCCAGAAGACAACATAACATAAAAACCTGAGGCAGGTGGAAAATGTGCTATTTAGTGCACTTAACAGCTGCTGGAAGGCAGGTTTTGTCTTTTCTATTTTTGAGCCAGGCTGGTTGAGCACCCTAGCATACAGTCTACATGCTAGGATATGCTGCAAGAGAAAGAATAAAATAAATAAATAAAAGAACACATGTATGCAGACACACACCCGACCCCTGCAGTCATTTGAAATACAGGAGTAAAGGGTGCAGTAAGTGATGGCTAACATACATATTTTTTAGAATTACTAAAGTGAATGTGTTTAGGTATTAGGTTATAAAGAAATCAACATTACAGCCACAGGAATGTTGTAAGAAGAGTAAGACCTTGACCTTTCATGCACTTGTATCTTCTGTAACACTTACCCTGTAACTTTGACTGTGTTGTGCGTAAAGCTTCAATAACACAGATGTTGGGGTAAAATGTGATAGCTCCTGATTTATATTCCAGCTAATGTCAAAAGTTGACTGTTATTTATTACCTATGAAAGGATAAATGTTCGAACCTAAATATTCTGTCGGCGTGAAATATGAACTTCAGTAATAAGAACTCTGGGAAGGTCAGTGCGCGACATCCCTGTGTGAGCCATCTGGGTAGATACCATACAGACAGAGTGAATGGTAACAGACATGTGTGTGTAGCTGCTTCACTGACTTAAAAGATGTTTTCATCTTTTTTTGACAGGTGCGTGGATGAATGAACACTGGCTTTAATGCTCAGCACATGTGAAACTGGTGGGGGAGCACTTTAAGTTTCGTATGTGTATGTCAACTCGCTTTCCCACATTAACATTATTATAGCCACTGTTCTGTTTTATGCAGTGGTAAAAAAAACAGGAACACTGAATGTTGTTACGGTAAATTTGGTACATTCACAATATAGTTTTTGCAGCGTCATTGCCAAGAGTCATACATCATCTGGAATCTAGAAACTGAGTAGCATTTATTTTACACAGAGCTAATTTTCAGATAATGGACTCAGAATAAACATCTCCCCTTGGTTTGGCTTCCTTCAGCATATTTCCATTTCTCTTCCAAATGATGCTGTGATACTGGCAGATGTAAAACACCGTATGAAAAGATGTGGGAATACTTTCAGCTGAGATGATGCATTCTGCCACAGCTGCAGCTGTGAATTGAACCTGCAATCATCCTGTCAATCGGATGAAAAGAAGGAACAATCAAACTCGATTTTGTTGTGCTTTTTTTCTGAAAACGACACAAAAAATAGATTTTTGAAGTGATTCAGAAAATATAAATGTCAGTGAATAAAAGCTTGAATTACAGTAACATCTGTAACTTTCAAAAACAAACCTAGCAACACAATAATTTGTTTTCTGAGGGATATACATGGCTTGATTTTTGTTTGTAACTTTTTGATTATCATAGATACAGTTCCTAATTTATTCTTATGTTTAGTCCAAGTGATATGGATGTTAATGTAGGACAGTGTAATGTTAATAATGACTAAACGTTTGATTGGTTTCTTTATAGACCCTAAGAGAGTGGGGGTTGGCCAGCAGAGGGAGCTAATATCCAAGAATTATAACTTCACAACCAATCCCAGTTATGCTTTGCTCTCTGTTACTTGTAAACAAATAAAACAGTTCTCCCCAGGCTCTGCATTCCAGTTTTGAATATTTCAGCTGTTATTAATCAGGACAAGCTAGTATTCAGTGTTCCATCAATATACTATTACCTCAGCCTCAATAGCATCATTTTCTGTTTTTCACTGTTGAGTATTGATTCATGTACTCAACAATAAAAATTGAACAGTGGGAGGCCTTTTCAAGGCTCAGCTGACACACACATCAAGACGGAGGTGAAAATGAACTGAGACTCTGTGGACGTTGCTTGGTTTTAACACACACTGGGCTCTAAGGTATCTGTGAGCTTCCTTGATGGTTAATCCTCTCAGTGATGAGAGGTCAAACATGTGCAGTCTCACAGGCAAACACATGAGCGCACACAGTCTTAGCAAACACACAATGGTCGCAATAAATTTTACAGCTATTCGTCCAATCCTGACTTCATTTTTTCTATGATCATGCCATACGTGACTCACATCCTCCGTTGATGTGAGGATTCATTTTATGACACTACCTCAGCATTGTCACTCAAATGTGTTATAAATCTAAAGTAGAAAACTGTCTAAACATCTATGGTATTTCTGCGTTTGTCTGTTTTTTTCTTTGTAGGACATTGTGTTGACCTTGTAAAATAGCACAAAGCTATTAAGACCAATTGAGCTGATGTTGTCTCTGCTCAGTCCAGTCAGTGTAGCAAGTAATACGATCCCGACTTCATGTTCTACTCTACCATGTCAAACTCTGCAGAAATTGATTAGATGGCTCCCTAAGCTTTGTAATTTTATTTACTCTATCGGATAACTGTGTGGGGAAACAGTTGTGCTGTCCAGTGCAGAAGCAGTAAGTGCATTCAGGACAATTTCTATCATAATCAAAAGTGGAGAGCTGTGTCTACCAGTCAGTCTCAAGTGCACTGTTGACATTGAGATAAATTGTAAACTGTGTGACTGTATGTGTATTAAAACTCCAGTGACGAATGATGAACAAATGGTTTTCATTGTATCACCAGAGCGACAAAGTTGGATTTGCCTTAATAGAAAACAGGTTTAAATATCTTTGCTTTATGTTTTTGGGATAAGTCCAAACATTGACAAAACATATGCTCTTAAACAAACAGTCTGATGTGATGCTTTTGTAAGGGAAACTAATGCAACATATTGTGTTTGAAGTGAACAATAGAATAAGTCATAAAACGTCACTTTGCATGATGAATTATAGTTCATTTATCTGTGTTTTCGGTCATTTTTACTTCGGTTTTATCTGTCATATGAATCCACTTCATATACTGGAAGATAGTTTTTATCTTTTTAGTCATTATTTCTTCTTTTTTTAAAAGACAACACAAAAGTGGCATTGTGTAGAACAAAA
Organism: Helostoma temminkii; assembly: GCA_900302695.1. Lineage (NCBI taxonomy): Eukaryota > Metazoa > Chordata > Actinopteri > Anabantiformes > Helostomatidae > Helostoma > Helostoma temminkii. Next base: position 159,906 of record OMLM01021012.1, on the reverse strand, counting down.
TTATAATGAAACAATAAAATAATAAAAATATTATTATACAAATCATTTTATCTGACAGTCATCGTCCCTGTAATAAAAAACATTTTGCCAAAAAATTAAATGCAGTATTGTGCTGTGTACATATGATAAATGTGGTAGAACTGCATACAGCATGTCTGTCTTTAATTTCATTAATACATTATTTTAACAAATCTGAATTTATACATGCAATCCATATATGATATATGATCACTGAAAAACTCTATTTTCTGAATGCATGCCCTCATTGTTGTGTGCATGTGTGTGTGTGTGTGTGTGTGTGTGCATTTGCACAGACACTATTTGTTTGCCTCTTTATATGCTACACCTGGGAATACAAAAGCTCTACCACTGATCAGTATAAATAAAGCTGTCTGTGAAACTGCACCTCAAAGTAAAAGCAGAGATCTGCTTACAGACAAACCATGAGAAAATTTCTTTACAAATAATTAATATTATTATAAACTACTTAGTTGTTCTCCCTGTCTCTCTGACAAAATATGCACTGGAGCTCCAATGAGACAGTTGAGCGGCCAACAATCATAAGTGTCACTGGGTTATAGATTACAGTGGTTTTACCCAGTGCAGGACTCACTTCAGGGACTTCATAAAGCTCCTGACTCCTGGCCAGACTCTCATTAGTCCCACACATCCCTTTGCCCTCTATCTGACAGCCCTTGGCAGTTAACGTGTCTGTTTTGAATGTCTAGATCTGCGAACCTAAACCATATACATCACAGCTCGGTCAGTGATGACGACACAAACACACAGGCACATTAAGGCCTGAGATGATTTACGGTGGTGAAGACAGCTTGTCTGTGAAACATGTCAGTTCAGAAGCGTAATCCTCCAAATTTTGCCATTTATTTATTTATCGCCACTTCTTGTTAGGGTAGTGAGACTCCAGGGAGAACAGGATATATGCAGTTTTAGAGTATGGTGAAACAATGAGATGAGAGACAAAGTGAGACTAAAAGAACAGACGCCTTGTGATTAATTTCCCAGGCACAGAAACAGACATTTCTTTTACGGTACCAGTTGATTATATTATGTTATAGTTATTCTTCCAAATTTAGCTTAGAATAAAAATGTAACTCAAATTGCAGGACTGGATCCAGACTTAAATCAGTTGTAAAATTTGAAGCCAGAAAATTAAAAACAAATTAACATTAACATTATTGTTAAAGGTTTGACTGCATTAGTAAGGTGTACAGTATTAATTACACAGAAATATTTCTGTATATAATTAAACACAAATCTCTGTATCTCAAACAGAGTAGTCTTTACATTGCACTAAAATAATCCAACAAATACCCAACCTGCCAGCCTACAAATCCACAAGTGGGAGTGTGACATATACAGTATATGAACGCAATGTAACATACTCTCTTTTACCACTCAAACTGTCAAATTACATCCATTTAAGGACTAACTAAGGAAAAAAAGTTCTTTTGCCTTCTTGTCCTTTAGGCTTAAACCATCATTCTCTGGCCAGCTTGGCAAGCATGGGCTTTTTATAAAACAAACAAACAAAAAAAAACTGTACAATACATTGCCAGTAGTGCCAGACGTATATAGCAAACTAATTTATCTTCACTTTAGCAAATATATAATACTTAATACCAAAACTGTCTCTCCTCCATGCTTGTTAGAGTGGATGTCAGTTGAGAAGAAATGCCATTTAAGGTTCCCTTTTCATAACGCAATTCATTTTTCTTTGTCTGTGAACAGCCTCTTGTGTCTGTTAAATGGAATCTATTTAGAGGAGATACTGTGCTTCACCCTGAAAATGACTGCTGACACTTCACAGACATTTACTAAACTCGGCACTTGGAAGTGGAGGAAAAAAAAAAAAAGACTAATCATGAATAAATTTTCCCTCATCCACGTGGCAAGATATTCTATTTACAACACATTTCTTTGGCTCTTTATATTCAGTTAATGAGATTTCAAATAAATGTGAAGTGAACGGCTTTTAAATTGCTATTCACTCTGAAGGCATAGCACTGGAAAAGAGAGGGAATCCACCAGATGACAGAAGAGCTATTACTGGGCAGGCTGCGTTCGGTGAATGCAGCAGTTCAGGGAAATGCAATAAGAGGCAGGCGCTGGTGAGAAGTGTTTGAAGGTTTGAGACGTTTAATCTGGTAAACGTGTGGAGTGGAAAAAGCAAAAAAAAAAGTGTGAAAGGATACCAGTATTAAAGGAGATGAAGGGCTGTGTTTAAGAGTGTGAGAGAGAGTATCCTGGAGTTTCTAATCATTTTGTCACATTATCTTTTTAGCTCTGAATTCTCTTCTAAATGAAGCGAGAACAAAATATGTGTTATAGAGTTACAACATGTGGTTCAGAAAGTTTTCAGACTTTTTGCTTTTGACAGAAATTTATTGTAATTAGATTTTTATAATGAAAAAGTGATTTTAAAAAAAACCCTAAAAGGCTATTTGCTACAGCAATCTGTATATACTGTATGTGGTATAGGACTTGATGTTTCTTTTTTAATCACCCAAAGAACAACAAGTGCATAATGTTGTAAATAATTACAAATCAACTCATGAGTGAAATACTGATTTTTTCAGTGTGTATGCTGTATTTGGGTGCAAACTGCAGTGAAATGTCTTTTGAACATTGATAAAACATGAGCTAAAACAGTGGTAACTCCACTCTAAAATTAACTTGCCTTTATGGTAACTTTGAGTGATTTACCTTAATATTAACCCCAAAATATAAGCCTGGACGTACCACATGATACTGAGAAGCATTCAGCACACAAGCACACGTAAGAACAGCCCTATTTGACATGTCTCTCTCTCTCTCTGGAGTGAGACTATTATAGGAAAGAATAATGATGAGTCTGAAAGGACATCAAGGTGAGGTGTGAGTAAGAGGTGAGTGAAAGACAGAGAAAGAGAGAGGGATCAACTGCAAGTGGGATCTGAAAGGGCCAGGGACTTGAGGGCTCATCCACGGGGAACCTGCCAAATGCTGACAGCACCCACCATGACACCCCATAATGTTTCAACAAGAACTGCAAGACTGGAAAAGTCAGAGCAGATTTTTGAATTCTGTGTCACAGGAATTCGTATGCAACATTATACAAATATTTTAGAATGGATTTTTGAGCTTTGTGTGTTTACTATTCCACCTTTAAGGTAGGAGTGAAGACTGACATTGTATTCATAGCTTACTTAGACTACACAGAGGCCCTTGCTAATTTAAATGTGAGTGGTTAAACTTGTGCTTGCTGTCACTGATGGTACATTTCATGTCACTACATTAGAAATAATATGGTTTTCATAGTGTATGCAAAAGTTCACTGTTTCTTCAACTCTCCTAAAACTTTTCAGTAAGAGCCATTCAACCCCAAAATTGTGTTCTGAGCCAGTTACAAATTTTTGAAATGAAAATTTTACCACAAAGCAAAAGTACTATAGTTATCTACAGTATATTAAAAGACTTGCTTAAAGCCACCCTTCAATGTTCAGAAATATCCTAAAAGTGATCACATCATTTTATGATGATCTGACCATGTAGCATTTCTGGAATAACAAAGCAAAGTCATCCTTTATTAACTGAGTTATATCTGTACACAGTCTGTCAACCCACAAAATGCCACACTTTGCTGAGGCCAACATGTGTCCATAAGAGTTACACTGATGCCAGATGAAACCAATACCTATGGACTTCATGCAAGAAAACTTAGCATTAAAATGACACAGCTGCCACAGTTGGGCTTCTAACATTTCCAATACCAATAGCACTAATAAATACTCACCGGACATTTTTCCTTTTGGACAGCTGGTTTTCTAATGCAACGTTCTTCAAATAATGGTTTTAAGGGCTTTTGGACAGCCTTTTTTTTCTTCTCAGTGGCACAATGAGCAGCGGGAACCAGGTATTAATACATCTTGTGAGGAACACCAAGGTGAGCGGGTATTAATCATAATCATTGCAGATAAGTTGTGCTTGTGTTGGCCGACAAACATACTCTTTTTAACAGGCTAGAAGTCTAAAGTGTTTTACTGTGCTTGGCAAGAATTACCTTTAACCATGACCACAGTCTTTATTTTTTAACAATGATTGAACAACAATTTTACCCACTGAGAATGTACAAATAAATTCATATTCACAACTGTTATTTGTGACAGTTTTTTAATTAATTTTTGATTAATTAACCATTTAAATCTTTAGCAGTCAAGATCCCTTCTAAAAATGCTGTTTTACATGATGTTTACATGAGCTCCATTAGGCAGCATTTAAAAATGGCTAAATGCTAATATGTTTAAAATGACAATATTATATATTCTAACAATTGCTCAATCACACTAAAAACAAAGCTTATCAGTTAAGATAGATGTAAATGTCCTTATTTGTTAACATATTTCAAAACTCACACCATGATGACATGATAAAAAAATAATGTACAGTAATATAGTGAACCATAGGTGTTACACTAAACATTCAACATTGGTGCCACTAGATAAAGAGGCTGCACACATGGGTATCTGTGCCAAACTTCAGGGGTTACGGTAGCTCTGTTGGTAGGGAAGTCATCTTTAAAACCTCACGGTTGGTGGTTTAACTCTCGGTTTACCTGATTCCTGGCTACATGTCAAAGTGTCCCTAGACAGGACACTAAACCTAAACGTACCCTTGGTACCTCAAAGGTGCAGCCTGTCCATGAAGAATTTCCCCAAATGATTTCTCTATCATTAGTTCCCAAATATTGCACAGAGATAATTATTTATTTGCTTCGATAAAGCAGAATTAAATTTAAATCATGATGTATTTACACCTGTTTCTCATTTTTCATCAACACACAAGCATTAGCATGGGAGACAGACAGGTTTTGCATATGTGTGCATGTGGCGATACTTAGCACTTCCATTAACTGTTCCATTACCAGCTTTTCACAGGCAGACCTGTACATCATTTACCCAGAGTGTCAGAAGGTGGCATGGTGAGTTGAACCTGGATTGATGGAAACTGTGACTTTTAGATTTAATACAGGGGCGACTTCACTGTCCTTAAATCTTTCATTTCTATCAGTCTCATTCTTATTCATTATTTTGCAATTTCTTTCTATCCCTTATCGTTTTTTTCCCCTTACGTTCCTTCTCTCCTTTTTCAGTCTCATGGGTCTTCCTGACAGCTGGTTTCACTGACATGTGTTTGCCAACAACAGGCTGGTGAACACTGATCACTCAATTCTCCGCTGTCCAAATATTTCGGACTGTTTCCATATCAGACCTGAATCATTGGAAACTCCACAGCATCTCTTATTCATGGTCGCCATAAATTATTCTCCCTGATATGAGCTCCAGTCACGTAAGGCGAAGCTGGAAACTGTGGCACACTTTGACTGCGACATAAAGATGGAGAAATGAACAGATGTCCATACAGTGAGATTGATACAGTTTAGTAAACAGGATGTAGAAGCAACGAATGTAGATAAAAATAATTAAACAATTCCTTAAAGACACTTTACCATACACACACAAAAGGTTAACATTAAGTGAGTGTAATATATGGTTTACAATATTTTAAATCTTCAAGAGGAGCCAGGAATCAAGACACTGATCCCGTGGTTTGCTGATAATTTCATGCAAATTCTACATCTTAGATTTGTAGACACCAAGTGCTAATAATATGTCAGCCTAGTAATAATAATAATAGTGGAGATAAGACAGTTTATTTCACTTTTTTTGTTTTTAGGAACAACCAAACTTTTAATTAACACAGCTGTGACGCCATTTTGGAACCTTTTGAATAAATGTATTGTGATGATGAAATACTAATTACCAAAGTAGGGTGTTCATAATTTTGTAGTGGTGTCTGAATGTTGAGTGAGAATTTTCATTCTCATACCCTATACTGTGCACTGAATGTATCCCACAATGCAGCAAGTAGTGCACATTGCATCTATACTGATCTCTGCTAACTATGCCACAATACATAAAAAACATAAGAAAATTTGTGTTGGAACTAACCTTTATGGTGTAATACGTGTCTGACTGTGGAGTAACCAAAATTTCAATTTGCTGCTCAATATTCAGTGGACTACTGAGTGTATATTATGTAATGAGTAGTCAATAAGTGAATAGGGAGTGATTTTGGACACAGCCATAGACAATGGGAATGTTGATGTTTTATTGTACTGTAACAATAAAAAAACTATAAAATACAATAAAATATTCAAACATAACTGGATGAACTTGTTCAAAGTGTGCATTAATTATCAATTCAGTACTGTATATAGTGCACTATCTAGTGTTTTCGGCACAGCCTATGTGTCATGGTCTCTGGCCTAGCTTCACATTTTCCTTCCATTCATTCATTCATTCATCTTCTATACCGCTTAGTCCCCGCAGGGGTCACGGGGGTGCTGGAGCCTATCCCAGCCAGCTTACGGGCGAGAGGCGGGGTACACCCTGGACAGGTTGCCAGTCTATCGCAGGGCCACATATAGACGAACAACCATTCACACTCTCACTCACACCTACGGGCAATTTAGAGTCCCCAGTTAACCTGAGCATGTCTTTGGACTGTGGGAGGAAGCCGGAGTACCCGGAGAAAACCCACGCAAACACGGGGAGAACATGCAAACTCCACACAGAAAGACCCTGGGTCCACCCCGGGAATCGAACCCAGGACCTTCTCGCTGTGAGGCGACAGTGCTAACCACCGCACCACCGTGCCGCCCTTTCCTTCCATATATAGTCATATTCCAGACTCTACCTATCTCTGCTTTCTGTTGTTTACCATTCACTCTAATCAGCCCAATCAGTAACACCTGGTTCTGTCCTTAAATAAGCAGGTCTGCAGCTGTCTGTCCTTTACCAGATTGTCAGCTCTGTGTTTTGAACCTGACCTGGAGTTTCTGATAATGGACATGGCTTTTACTCATACTCTTGACTGATAGGATCTGAGCCTTTGCTCTCTTTATCTCACCTGTCTGACTTTTTTTATCCTACTCGTATAACAAAAGCTGTCATTTGGATTATTCACTGTGTGTAGCTAAGACAGTGATAAAAGTAGTATGGTTTATAGCCGACCATCCCAACAGTGTGTTACTAAGTTACCTCCACTGAATCATTATGCATTGTAAAGGAATGTAACACTTTATAATGTAATGCACTTTAATATATCAATTATCAATTTAAATAGATGATTCAATCAAGATCCTTACACGAGAGCAAATAGTTTTAGATTAACTGTAATTGCCTATTTCCCGTAAAAAAGTTGTGTCTCACAGATAATGATGTCGTTTTGTGGCTTAGCAGTAGGGAAAACATCTCTTCTTTATGACACAGAAATCCTTTGAAATGGTGGCACTGGTTTACTTGATCTTTTATGGTGGAAATTTTAAAATGGTGAACAAAAATGCTGTAACTTGGAGATTTTAAGTTTAAAACAGAGACATGAAAAGAAACAAGTCATTAAAAGAAACACTGACTTATGGAACAAATTTGTATTTCCCTGGATGGAGAAAAGGGAACAAATGCAGAATCATCACTGTGTGAGGAAATGCCATTACATTTCATTACCACTTCAATTCAAAGTAGATCCCCCCACACACTGTGAATGTATTCAAGGTTATGTCCCTATATCCAGCATGGAGGCAGGTTAGCACAATAATAAATCAGCTCCCTGGATGGTACTGTATTGTGTGTTATTGTTGAATATTGTTGACCATACCTAGGCACTTAAAGTCTCTGATCCATGAAGAGTGCTGGTGTGTGTCACAGTGATGGATATAGTCATTACCATGCCCTCCTTGTCTCTGTATCTGTCCTTCTTGTCTATGGCTTGTTGTGCTTTTACTTCTCATATTCCTTATAAATAAATGAAAATAAATTATTCCATGCGGTGTAACATGGATTTTATAGAAACATGAATAAAGGTAGAATCCATGTAGTGTGTGCACAGAATTTAAAATAATGGGAGTGAAAAAAAAATAAAAAAAAATGTTTTAGTAGTTGTTACATGCACTCTGAACAAACAATCCTTAAACAAGTGTCTTCTATAATATCGATTGCAATTGCAGCATCTTTCTCTCATGTACTGTATTTGCTACATGTATATGTTCTTCGACATTTCTGAGGTTTAACATGAAGTCATCAAACTGGTCTTAGATCAAGAAATATACTGAATGGTTTTCTAAACTTTTCAAACCTTGAAGTTACTCAAGCAACTTTTTTTGGGGTGTGTTTTTAACTCTTAGTATACATGTTTTACTTTTTCTATCCTCCTAAGTCCCACTGAGTTTAGCAATTTCTCAGTCTTACAAAGAATCAGTCTTACAAGGAAATTAACACACTAGTGAGTAAAATGTAAAGATGTGGTTTATTGTTTCTTTCTCTTTTTCTTTTTGAAGCTTGGCTGTCCAGGCTGCCAAAAATATATTATATTCCATGTAGGATAAGAAATAAAGCATTGCAGTTGCAAGTGTTGGAATTGGTTTTTAAACATTTCATTCATAGCTCCTGTGTATCTGTGGATCGCCTGCTTCAAACCCTATAACCCACTATTGTTTGAGCTTTCACACCATATCGAATAGGAATGCACTCCCTGAAGGCCTTCCAGAGATCTCACAGTTTTCTGGGTGTTCTGATACATTTATTGTCTAACACATTTGAGCCCTGTGAATTAGTTTCCTCTCTATTACACAGAGCGAAAGGAGCTTAGTAGACAGTGCACCGAGGAGCAGTGTTGACCAAGAGGCGCTCCACTGCTAATGATCTCTACAGGGAGGAAGAGGCCACACACACAGACATAGGGTAGATGAGGAGCCTTTCAGTAGCCAAAGATTATGATTGATCTCCAGTAAAAGTAACAGCGTTTCCTTGGAGGCTGGATCATGCTCTTGAAAGAACCATGTGAAGCACTATATTTAGAGAAGTGTAGAAGGGTTAGAGTAGCTTACAGTCACTCTCACAGTAGCTGTTGTGTGCCCCCCCAAAAAATCACAGCTACATACATCAAATAAAGGTTCATAAACTGAGCAGAAAGGGAAAGTGCTGGAGTTGGGTCAGTGCCAAACATGGAACTAAAACACAAGAGCCTAAAGCGCACAGATGATCTTTTTTAGTAAATACATATATACTATTACCAGGATAATTATTTGCTTGGGTGTTTGGGGTTAAAAGTGACATGGGTTAGGGTTAATGTTAGGCACTAGTGTTTTTGTCACATCTTAACATTTGTGGCACACCTTACAATCATTATAAAAAACACAGAAACATGCTGGATATGAGCAGGAGCAACATCTGTTGCCAGAGACTGCATTTGCAGCAGCAATAAGTCCACAGTGTGTTGTTTCTTGCTGCTGTATGAGTCAAATGAATACAGCTGCTTGAACTTAATCAGAAGTAACTAACTACATCTGCTGAATAAATGTTGTGGAGTAAAAATCAGGCACTAAAGCATATAACAGCACAAACTGGAGATACTTCAAAGTTAGCTAACAACCAACTTAGTGAGCATCTACACTACTGTACCAATCAAAAGTTTAGACACACCTTCTTCTTCAGTGTTTTTGTACATTATTACTGAAGACATCAAACAAGTAATAAATTACCCAAATTATATTTAATACTGTATTTTAGACTGTCCACAGTAGCTACATTTAGCTTTGGCAAATTAATGACATTCTCTCATCAGATTCACAAGGTAGTCACATTGAATGCTTTTCAATTCACAGACTGACTTGTCAAGAGTTAATTTGTGACATTTCTTAATATGCTTTGGACTATTAGTTGTCTTGTGCAGAGGAAGGGGTGGGTACAGAGTCAATAGTCCCATTAGTGCTAGTACAAATACTGTAGAAATCCATATTATGACAAGAAACACCTGGTTAAGTAAAGCAAAAAAGACACTTCATCGTTATTTTATATAAAGTTGGTGAATGGACAGTTCTTGATTGTGTGGTTCCCACAGTGAAGAATGGAGTAGGAGATGCAATGGTGTTGGGGTGCTTTGTTGGTAACACTGTTAGTTACTCAGTCAAAGTTGAGGACACACTTAACCAGCTACCACAGCATTTTGCAGTGACATAACAACCTATCTGGTTTGTACTTGGGACCATTGACAGGACAGGACAGGACCCCAAACACTCCTCAGAATGAGTGTTGTAGAGTACTGCATCGGATGACCTGACCTTCACAAACACCCAGTTACATCCAACTGAGATGGCATAAGTTGGACCGTAGAGTGAAGGAAAAAACATCTGAAAGTACTAAACATCGCTGGGTAAATCACAAGGCTAACCGAGAGAACGCAGAGAGTGTGCAAGCTGTCATCAAAGCAAAATGTGGCTACTTTCAATAACCAAAAGTATAAAATATATTGTGGGTTATTTAACACGTTTTTGTTGACTACATAAGTCCATATTTGCTTACATTTACATAAAATCCTATCTTTAGTATTAATACACCATGATGAAAAGTGTAAATGAAACATTACATTGCACATCAAATTAGAATTACAGTGTAGAAACCTTCCACATCACACTTGTGTAGTGGTTAACACAAGCCTTACAGCTGGTTGGTCAGTGGTGTCATGTGACATAACATCACTTCTAATGTCTAACATATTATTCAACCATATTGTGGCTGTAGGATGTCTGGGACTGAAATGGCTTTCTTTTTGAGCCTTATTTGTACATTTTTCTCCCTGATTTGGTAATTAAATGCAGGTTGACTATTTAAAAATTCTCCATTTGATTAATTGCTTGCAAACCCTTGCTATTTTTACATTTAATGCATTAAGTGGAGCACACCACACAGTAGCAAAGGACCACTACATTTTACTCTATTTTGTAATGAGTTGCCTCTTATTCATGTGTGGAGTTTTTAATTGAAAATGGAAATTTCTCTCTTTAAGTCTGTGATTATCATAGCAGGTGGAGAGCAATTAAAATAAATGAATGGTGGTGTGCCTTTGTCCATGTGTCACAAAATACTGGAGGCATCTTACATTTATACACATCTACATCTTAAGACTTTTAATCCACATATCATAGATTTGATTTAACATTTGTCCTACATTCAAAAGAAAAGATGGAGGTAATCATTTCGGACTATGCGTGTGCGCACATCTGTGCGTGTGCAAGTAAGAAAAGATGGTTTACATTTGGCTTTTGAGTACTGAACAGCTGAGAATGCAGGAAACCCAGACCAAGTGCTGTGTAGAGCGCCTGTCATCTGCCACACAGAAGAACTGAAACACTCACACTGTATATCATCATCATCATACAGACTTATAAGCACACACCCATGATGACAGGATGTAGGAGAGTTCCAGCAGAGCACTAAAAACATTTGTTTCATAGAAGTAAAAATCAAACAAAAAACAAAACAAAACTCTTTCTTTTATAGTTTTCACATAGTTTCCAACTTGCAATGTTCTGTTAAATTAAGATATATTATGTAATTTAATTGTGACAACCACATTCTGCAATATGACCAGTATGGGCTAACTGATTAAATCTACCCTGATTACAGACACATGTCTATACTGTAAATAATCCAATGTGTGTTCTGGCCAAGTTTTAAGCAGATACTTGTGAACGCATCCCTTTACCACAAAAAGGAACGCAAAGGGAATCTGTTTCAGCCAGATGCTGTATTCAGTAACATGCTGTAGTGGTTGTCTGTCCTCTGATTGGAACATGCCTTGTTGATATTGTTATACCCCTTGAAGTGAATGCCAGCTGCAAAGATTTAATTTAAAATGATTATCTAAAAACAGCCATAACATGTCAATGCTTCATACCTCAACATGTCTGTTCAGAAAGGTTGAATTACATTCAGCGTGAAAAGTTTCCATATGCTAAAATGAGCCCTTTGATGAGAACTCTCTAAAGAAAGAAGGGCCAAATGACAATGATGCACAAAAGAACAAGACCATGAATAAAGCAGTGTTGCACAAAAAAATCAGCGGCGTTAGGAAGAAATTGCAGAGGTGTGACAGGAAACACAAGCGTGGTGTCATGCTATGCCCCAGTTGGGTGTCGTCCTCAGTTCTAGCCTCTGCTGATGGATGATGAGACACCAGTGGGAGCTGAATGGCGAAGCAGGGACAGGGAATTGGAACCAATGTCTGGAGCAGCCTCCTTTGCCATAAATTAAAAACGGACAGCAAGGATTGAATAGCACAAGCCTTTATATGTGTGTATGTGTGTGTGTGTTTGTACTTCTCTTTCTGTGAGAACCAAGTTGAGATTTAGATATTAGCAGAGGAGACAGTTTTGTGATTTCAAATGATGATTCCGGTTTGAAGGATAAGGCTTAAATATATATATATATATAAAGATAAAGGTAAAATAGGTATTACTTTAATAATAATAATAATAATAATAATAATAACAATAACAAATAAATAAAATATGTTTAGACTTTTTTGTTCATTTATACAGTGCTGTGAAAAATTATTTGACAATATTTATTCACAGTACTGTGTGTAATATATACTACCAAAATTTGGACAAGCATAGGGATAATTTTTTTTATTATTATCATGTTTTGCAAGTAACAATGATGTCTCTAGCTGTGATCAGTCATCCTTTTCAATTAATAGACTTTCATTACAAAACATAATATGCAATATGAAAAACTCATGCTTGCTTGTTATAGGTACATTTGTAAATGTTGCTTTAAACAACAGCTGTTTCCAGATATTGTCAATATTACAATAATTTACAATGCTCAAAATGTCTAGAGTAATTATATACATTTCCTTTTTTGTTTTTGGTGACTACAGCACACACACACATAACAATTTTTTTCATTGTGACCATTGTGTACTTTGGTACTCTCAAATTTGTACTTATCAAAATGTAATAAAAAAATAAAAAAAAATATAAAAATAAAATTAAAAAATATCAAAAGAAAGAAAAAACTTAATATAATTTGAATAACCATTTTGTTCATAATAACAGTTACTATTATATAAATAATATTGTAAATATAGTTCATAAAAGGTTGATTGAAGGTCCTCACAAGAACAAATATGTGTGTGCAAGTGTCAGATATAACGTAGTCGTGTGAATGATTCCTGTCTGTGTGTATGCTTTTGTGCATGCTTATCCATGCATGACTATCCAAACGTATTGACTAGCATGTGTTTGAAAGCTCATATTGCGTCCAGATGTCATGGCAAATCAATTCAAGTCAAAGTGTGTTTCATAAGGCTCACAAACCCAAGGCAGGTGCAGCCCCTCCCTTAGCTTTCAACAATGTGCTGGTGGTTGGTAAGACGAGTGGAGAAATTAATACACAGAATCATGGTGTGAAATAGCAGCTTCATATTAGACATGGGAAGTCAACGCAGTACATAATTTCTGATACAATTCCAAGTTTTCTCTGACCACAGTTGTTTTGCAATATTATTTTGCTCAGAAAACCGAAGACAAATTATTTATAGGTATATTTCCTCATGTGGGGTTTGCCACACGAAAAGCACAAAACCTTAATTTGCCCTGCGCAAAGACAACTAAAATATAGTTGTGATTTATATAAATATCATATAAATTTAATATCTAGGCTACTTTGTCAGTCTTTAGTGTGTTGTGTGTCAAGGTTGACCTCTGCGAAGTCCCAGCTAAGCTCGACACTTAGAGTGTCACCGGACGATATGAGTCATATATAACAACATAGTAGACAAAAAAGACCAGCTTTTTTTTCTCATGTAAATCATAATTGCAATGATTAAAGACTGAACTTTAAACTATTTAAACTGCGTCAGCATTAATTTGATGTAATTTCAACTGTGTATTTGTAGTTTGTGTAGTGCAAAAATTAATCTCAAATATTATATTTTTTAATCTACAGGTCATTTTTTTTTGTCACTTCATTGACAGGCAGGCAGATGGTTTTATATATCGACACAGTTGTTTCTTTCAGAGACTTTCATGGGAAAGTCTCATAAAAAAGTTTATATATGATAGGAGAGGTTTGATGTGTAAGTGATTTATACAGCATGCTTCACTCTACCTCTAAATCAAACTCATGTGCAATGATCACAGTCCCAAAGGTCCTTGTTACCAGCATGGTCTTACTGTATGACCCACATACAAAGTGGACACACTTGCACATACTCGCACATGGAGGTGCACTATGACGCGTTCGGAAAAAATATCTGCAATAGCAATAGTTTCAACATGCCAAATATGTCAAACCTCCATTGTTGATTCTTCTGCCATTCCACAATAGCATGATCTATTATTTTGAATTCATATGACAAATAGTCTTTAGCAAAGCAGGAGTGAAATGTGAAAGATCGCTGCTGGAGTAAAGAGCCAGGGAGACAGAGAGGGGAACGCTGTCAGCTCCCTGGTTTGGATCGTGCTAGAGAGAAAATGCACTCAGGGTGCACAAAGGAAACACAATAAATTACTCTCTGTGCTCCTCATTCATAACGAAGGATTATCGTCCCCGATCCATACATCACATAGAAAAAGTTGGTTGCATTTTGCACACATCCACGACCATATGGAAAAACACAGGACTAAGGAAACACATACGGACCTGCAAAGCACCGAATGTCAGCCAAAAGCCATTAATCCACTGTGTGTCTGGGAACAGGTCCAAATGGGCTTGTGTTTGTGTGCCTAGGTGTCTGATGTTTTCGTATGAGGCATATAGCAATCAATGTATACACCATGTATACAAAAATGATTATTACTCCGTCATCAGTAAATGCAGCTTTGAGGGCTATGACACCAGCAGAAAGATGATGTTAAGGTAAATACAACATGTGCATTTTATTATAAAAAACACATACTTGGTTTTGTTGTACAAATATTTGGAAACCCTTTTCAAACTTTTTACGTCCTTTGGATATAAACTAAATGATAAACAGGAAATCTGAAATAACTATCGGACCTAAAAGGTATGCAGTAGTTAACATGTTAGCCCCATACTCAGCTCTTCTCAGCTTTGTTCCACTAGTGTATTGTTATTATCTTTATTTCATAGAGCTTTTTAGAACACTTCCCTGTGTTGTATAAAATTACCTTCTATGGCTATTTTGATGCTACTTCTGAAAGTGGCTAATATGTAATTTAATTTAACATATAATATAACATAGCATTTTATTCCTAACTCTCTGTGTAACTTCAATACAGTAGTATGTCATTTTGTGTGGTTAATTAGTCTCTGCTAAATGCATGTGCAAAATGATTTCTCACTGAACAGTTGATTAACCTCAAGGCCGAGCTTCAAACCTTAACAATTTCTTATCACCACTTTGGATTTCTCTCTCAATAAGCTGGGATTTCCGTGGCCAGTCTAGGAACATAATCTTATCACAACCTCCTTTCACAGTTTGGAATCACAGGGGATTTTGAGAGAATAATGGCTAATACCCGATAGATCTTTGAAAGCTTTGCAAAGGCATACCATAGGAGCTTAGAAACAGTAAGTTCAACCCTGACTCCACCTAGCTTTCCTTTTCCCCTAAATGATTTCCACATTCTCTGTCTTCTCCCCCTTCATTTCCTCCTCTTCTTGACAGTGTCTAGTCACTTTAATGGATCACTTTTAACTTTTAACATTCTGACCATCTTTTTAACCACTGTAAATAAAATTGCAACTATGCAAACCTAACTAATAAACTTGATTAACAATTCAAAAGTCATTCGAGTAGTATTTTTTTTATGAACAGATTTAAATAAGTGCGTACCATTACTGTGCAGTAATGAATGCACAATGGTGTTGTATTAGTAGTGTAGTGTACCTCTGAGAATAATCTTTATATTTTAGACATCAGTATCCATATCTGATGTATACACCGGTGTTAAGAAATGCAATGCTCATGTCCAGCATGTTTAATTAAGTTAATTGTTATTCATCAATCATCATCCAGCAGTAACTTTCTATTTAAGTCATGGCCAGTAAAATGTTTCACATTCCACTTAAAAGAACTAATTTACAGCCTCATTGTACAAAGTGGACATAATATATCAGCAGGGGTTGCATTTGTTTTCAGTCAATGCCCAGTCAGTGCTTTGTTGCCTTAATGGGTGCTGAGACTGTTTGTTTTGATTAAATGCTTTACACTGTCAAACTTTTCAAACTGCAATCTGTCACTAAAGTTATATTTTGGGTACTTTCAGATTTTTGTGAAAATAAGGAAACAAACAGGCTTCTTGGTGAAGTATTTTGCAACCATAACCATAGTGACTCAGTGAAAGAAAAGGCTTTCATGCCTATTGCCAAAAAATGTCATTTCAAACCATGGTCTACAAACTGAAACACAAAACTAACAAGACATTTCTAAAAACCTTGACGTTCCAATCGGACAGAACTAAACAAAGCTGGAGAAACAGTACACAGTAAACAAAAAACTGGTGTGAAGCAATCTCAATCCAGGTTTTGATTATTAGCCAGAATAAATCACTTTACAACTGTAGCTAATTCTTTCACCACCCATGTTTACTTACATACTACTATGTGATACTACAGGAAAGGAGCATGTAATTTTGTTCCTCACACAATTTATTTTCACGCCTTCCTGTGTCTCCTCTAGTAGATGCAGGATGTGCCAATAGAAGCCAGCACCATATCGTTTCATGATTGTAGCAAATCATACAGTCACACACCTCTAACACATCATTCTCAACCTGCCATCTGACCACCTGCTCCCACACTAATTTACTCCACCCAATCCCTTTGTCCTCACCCACAGCTCACACAGAAAAAAAATCACACAACACTTTGTCAGTGGTTGTGTAAAGGTGAGAATAGGTGTGATTGCCTCAGACAAGGAGCCTGAAATTGTTGCTTTTAAACAGTAAATTAGAAAGACAAAGGTAAAACAAATACTGGTGGGTGTCAGAAACACAATTTGATCAATAAAAAATGTGATTTATTAAAAGTGTTTGATCCACCACAGACAGTCTACCTCTCTTCTTGCATGACCTTGCACCTTCCCACTGTCTTTCTTTTCTGAGTTGGGCTCATTGTTTCATCTGTGCTCTTTTTTTCTGAGGTTTGTTATTGCACACACAGTCTTTTCATCATAGATACTCTTGCCACCTTTATATCTCCACACTTATATACAGTATTTGATGTTGAACTTTGATCCTCTACCTTTGCTACTACTGTATCTCCCATGGAACAAAACCATATGTAAGTTCTATCTGTGTTTCTGTATAGTTTTCTGATGGTCTGCTTGTTGTTGACACAGTCACAGGAAGGTATTGTCTTTTATAAATGTTTAAGCCAGAAAATCTCTTACGGGTGTTCTGTTCTGTGTAAAACTTGAATCTCTGACCTCTCTGTGCATTAAGATAAGACCGGTCATATATATTTATGGTAGACTTGTGCTGTAGCTCTGTATATACAAACAGATATTTTTTCACAGTGAGCTTTAAGTGCAGTACTTACCTTATAACGACCACTGATGCAAGCACTCAATCTTAATACAGACATAAAAATGTTCACTGTTCCCTCTTTAGTTACTACAACACCACTGCCTACAGACATGCATAAATTAGCACTTTATAGTCTACCACAGTGCATCTGAATTATGACAAAGACCAGCAGCAGGGGGTGATGTAGAGCTATAACTGAGCTCTCTTAATCAACGTTTTGATGATGATATCCAGATGAAGTGTTACAGTAAAGAACAAAGGGTTGTCTTTTTATAAGATTTCTTGTCGTTCATGTAAATTAGAATGATACTGTGTAGTGAGCCAAAGCATGTGAACTAGGTTTGGGCATACATATACACTGTCAGCAGTCCAACACACTAAAGATTGGAAATTACACAATTACCATCACTGTCAGCTACAGAAAGCTAATTATCTGGAAATCAATGAGTCTTACTTAATGTCTTAATGTAACTGTGTTGATGCTTAAAGTTTAGAGTAAATAAAAATATATCAACTTGTTTGTATGTTGTGCTGACAGGAGTACATATACAGAAGCAAAAGTATAAAAATAAAAATGCAAAGCATATATTATCAGGCACTAAAGGTTGTGTAACTGCTTTAACCAAGCTGCAGCAACAGTGAGTCTGTAAGAGGTGGTGCCAGACTTTGTATTGATGTAAGTTACTGAACAGAGTATGCAACCATCACAGCTCAGCACACAACTAAGATAACAAAGAAGAGCAAGTCTGTAGTCCATGTATCTGGGAAACTGTTGCTAACCTTGGCAGATACCGGAGTGTATTTTACCTTTCAAAGTACGGTAAACGACAAGGATTTAATGATAATTGCAATGTGAAATGCTAATACTTACCATCTGGAGTTTTATCAAGTTTTTTAACTGAGTGTACCCCAAGGTGGTGAATATTAGGGTACTGGCAGATACTTACACAGACACACCATGTTGCTACTTGAAATGAGCTATAAGGTTAACTCCTCTGTCTATTATGTGAGTCATATTACACCACTCTTAGGGGGTTAAAAACAAAACCCTGATGTCCCCAGAATGTGAACTGTCGTGCTGAATAAACATGCAGATCCTGGTTTGAAACTATGTCCTCAGAGTCTCTCTCTGGAACAACTGGTTTTGTCCTAGAGCTTCCCCCTCCCCTCCTCTTTGCTGACGCATCTGTGATGTATCGTTCATTTACCCACCTGTAGGGAGACTCCACGTGGGATACAATGTCTGTCTACAGATCGCCAAGAACACCAAAAGTGCAGCATATGAATGTAGTATTCAACTTCATAGGTTTCATGGAGACAGTCAACACATAACAGCTGTCCTTCTCCCCTTGGCTCACAGAGAACACAAACACAGCAGCAGGATGAAGGATGAAGGATGAACGGAGACTGTTATGATAAGGCTACATTACCATGATGTGCTGATGCTGCAGCTCAAAATATCTGCTCTCAGCCAGCTGACAGACTGTTACCCACCATGGAGTATCTCCATTTTATGTTACTTTTACTTTTACTCCACAAAAAATAAAGTTCTATCTAATGTAACCTAAACTACAAATTTGGAAAATACTGCACTTTTTATGTTACATTTAACAGCATTAATTGCTATTTGCTTTTTGCCAATTTAGATTCTTTATGTTCCACAGTCTGTAGTTAACAACACATTTTTAGCATAATTTTCACCTTTGACAATATGTCAAATTAATCTGGACCAGACTTCTACATTAATGTTATAAACAGCACAAATTCTATATTTTTAAAAATACCTTTGTTCCTTTGTGTACAAAAGAGTACTTTTGTAAAATTTAGATCATGTACTTTTTGTGTACTTTATACACCTCAGATGACCTGTATATTAGGTATACTGTACTGTAAGCAACCGTAGGTAAGGTTATCATAGTTGTTGGAAATATTAGAAAAATATTAATGCACATCATTCACATAATTTTACAGCGTAAACCCTCGATTTAAATTTATCTTGGATTGTCACCTTAATAAAAGCAGCAGAAAATGATCTGTTCATGCTTATCTGTGATAATTAAACAGCTTAAGTTGTGCCTCCAGTAGAAGTAACTCAGCAGGACTATGGCTACTACTGTACACTTCCTGTTGATTTTTACAGCAAGAAAATTGATTAACTTTATTTACCAATAGCTTAGCCCTCAGCTCATAGTTGCTCAAAACTTTAATGTCATGGTTATTCACTTATTCTGACAGCATAAACCCCCAATTTTGCCCTGGGTGTTCTTTTTAAATATTGTATGTCTGACATTACTGTACTGTAAGGGTTTTACAGGCTGAAACAATAGAGTCCAATAGAGTCTGAAAACAACATCTACAATTTTAAGACAGGTTGTGTTCCTCTAGTTAGCTAACAGTGTTAGCATAACAATAGCAGGTCACTTATACCACCACCAGACCTCCATTTGTAGGTACCAGGCTGTTAGCACTTCCAGTCAGGACTATCAGTGTTGGGGGTGCTGAGAGTTATGCAAAGTACTGTGTAACACCCCTACAGGAGCAGTGCTTGCAAAGAATCTAAAATCTGTTTAAATTACACTGGAAGCTGTGTTTATTATTTAAAATTTTCTGATCAAGGATTCTATCAAGTAAAATTTATTTGAGCTGTCAAAATAATGTGTTCATTTCAATTAATCACAGAAAGGAAACTGTAAGTAACTTAGAACTGATGAAGCCTTCTGGATGGCTTCCTCAAAACAAGTCCAGTTGCTACTGAACAGAATCTTTGGGATAACTATGACCTAGATGACTGAGAACCTTCATAGACTTGTATGAAATTTATGCGCTCTGAGGTGCTGTTTAATCTGGTGCAATCCAGTTTGCGGAGGGTTGAGGATTGAGCCGAGTATACTACGTTCTAAGATACATCTTGACATGTTCTGCCCTAACAATTTTAAGCTGCTACATCTGCACATTACCATGCAATTCTAACATAATTTAACCTAATAAACCCAGAGCTTTAAAAGTTTCACACCATGTCTTTAGGACATGTGAAACTAGCGGACAATTTCTCCTGCTTCAGATTGTCAGATATGATGTGCTGTAGCAGGGACAAACAATTGCAGCACTTTTAACCTGCTTGGTGTGTGTCTACATACACCATATATAAATACAAAAAAGGGAACTTTGCATAATATGACCTCGTTAACATACAGGTTCATATGGAGAAAATACATAGCACACGGTGAAAAAATGTTAACATGTGATTATGGTGTTTCACAATGGGGACTCACAGAGCATGTCCTAGCAAATCCTGCATAAACATGAAAATGTTTATTTCAGTTTCATTTCATTTCAATTCATTGTCTCTGTCCAACAAGTACACACAAGTTAATATTGGTTTTCATGACCTATCAGTTATCAACATTTCATATCCCAACCCCTTCAGTTTCAGTACTGTAAATCTTGTCTTTTCTGTCTTGCTATCTCTTCTTCTCTCTTATTTTCTCCAATGAACAGACAAGATAGTTTATCAGCAGATGAGATGAATAGTCTGGGACAGTAATATAGATGGTGGCTTTGACCTGTACTGGCTCCTCAAACTCATTCCAAATCAATCTTCCATTCCATCTCTGCGACCCAGATATCCATCCTTTTTCTCTCTCTTTCCATATCTCTTGCCAGTCTCCATTCATCAGTGTTTCTATCTCCATTCTCACCTCTCATCTTTTCTTCCAGAATTACTAGAGTCAGACTTTCTTGACAGTGAAAAAAAAAGTTTGTCTTTTTGCACTGTACTTTAGAGAAGAAAGGAATACCAAAGAATGAATTGTACTTTCAAAAGAAGTTTGCCCTGAAACCTTTTGTTCGGTGGCTCTCATGCAGTATTCATATTCTCTGTGAACTCTCCCTGGCTTTGCTTTCGTTTTTTCTGAACTAATCGGGCATACAGTTAATGACCTTGAGGCATTAGAAAGACAGTGTGACTCACACCTGCCCCTTACAAACTGAGTGTGCATATGCATTCGTTTAAATGTATGTAAAAAGCTGATACTGAGAAATTTCTTTTCAAGTTCTATACTATCATTACCATAAACATAGACCCTGTAGTTTGTTTGAGTCAGACCCACATGTACCCTTCCTGTAACAACAAAATGTATTATTCACTCCTTGTATTAAGTAGTAGTTGTAGGCTGGTTGGATGTAAATACAAGTGGGGTTGCACAAGAGGAGAAGAAAATAATGCACTGGAGTTTGACAGACTTGATCATGTGCATTTGAAATGTGTCATTCAATATGGACACGAATGATCATAAAAGTAATGGAGGGAAGTTTGTAAAAAGCGACATTTTTGCAAAAACTTTTTTTTTAGCTTAGGTGGAAGAGTTGGTGCCTTAATCTAAGTAAACTTCAGTGGAAACAGTCCCAGAGAATGTGACATAAATGTCCTGCTCCATGGGAAAACTGTTTACTAGCAGAAAAAAACTTGCAGAAAACACTTCTACTACAGAACTACATATTTCACACTCACACAAATTTGGTGCATTTATACCTAAATTTATTAAAGATAATATCCGTAGACTGCCTGAAAGTATGCTTTGATTTCTAATGAATACACCTTTATTTAATATTTATTGAACATAAAATCTCATTATTGGAAGCAAAACTGATGAGACTCACGACTCATGGTTTTATTGATTTGTGTTATTTCATCTAATTAGGAACTCTTGAGAAACCTGATGTCAGATGATAATTATTTTTACATTACTTATCTGGTTTATGACAACAGCAATGGTCCCTTTGAGGAGGACAACAAAAGCCCATTGATACACTATAAAGGCACCCACTGATCATATAGAACAGTATAACTGTATGTGACTCTGGCCTCAGTAACATTAGTAACTTTTGCACCACGCATGTGAGCACTTCTTTGTTATGTTTAAAATTACGGACTGAGTAATATGATAACTTGACAAGTCATTGTGGTATTTTGTCAAGAGCAGAATGAGATTGTGGCAAATCCATTTATGTTCCTTTTGTAAATCTGTGTCTTCTTTCCGACAGGGAATTGGAGACTTAGCAGTGATATGAATCAATGATTGTATTTGCACAGTTCATATCACACTGTCTCTCTACTGTCATAGAAACCCAAGGATTAAATTCACCTCCTGCTTGACACTGACAGGAGTTGGGGTTTCTTATTTTCTTTCTTTCTTGAAAATGAAAATTGGAGGTTTCAGCTGATCTCAGTGCAGCAAAATAAGGCATGGATATGGGTATGAACATTGTGGGACAGACAAGAACAAAGCTTAAAAAAGAGGGAAGAGGTAGAATGTAAACTTTCACAGATATGAAAGATGTCAATAATTTAAAACACTGGAAAATGTTTGAATAATTTCTTGATATTGATTGTCGTGTTGAGTCCTAGACACTTGTTTTATTCTGAGTAGGGTAAGCAGTGCAGAACTAGAACAAAGAGCTGCAGCACACATCTGTGCTGTTTGCTCTGCATGCAGGAGACCTCCTCCAGCTGTCTGCATAATAAAAACTCATTCAAGCACACGCACATTCCAAAAAATAAGCAAATATGAAACACTGCGTGCATGGAGAAAACACACACACACACAGCCTCAGTACCAGTGAACATTACATTGAGCTCAAACATTAAGATGTTGTAATTTTTGGGATAATTAGTTGACCTGTCAGTTTTATGGCTGTACCTTGCTAGCTCGGAGATTAGTCCTCCAAGACCTCCTGCTCTGCTGCATACAGGACCGTGCCATTCTGTGTGTGTGTGTGTGTGAAAGAGAGAAAGAAAGAGATGGGGAAAGAGAAAAGGGGAGGCAGAATGAATGCCACATAGAGGGAATTACAATGTCGCTATTTAATTAGGAAAACCTCATTCAACTTTATCTCCTCCATCAGTGATTCTGAACTGCTATCGCCATTAGACAGAAATAGAGATTTCCCTATGTCATATTTTTAGTGTGTCTTTGCATATACAATGAGTTTAAATTCATAACTGTCATTTATATTCAAATATCCTTTGTATTCACCATAATCATTGTCTTTCTGACTGGTTATTTCAGAGAGAATGAGAAATTCTGATTATAATCGGAACCTCGAAGATTATAGAGGAAAGGAATATGTACAAAAGCATAAAACTACTTTTCAGTCAATCCACTTTCCACTCTCCACAAGTCATACGTGTTCTTCTCTCTTGTCATGTCCCTCACCTCTTCTTGGAAGTTCATGAGGTGTGCAGATGAGAACAGATGGGATAATAAAATGGAAAATTTGCAAATACAATTTAAAATATGATACCAATAAGCTGTGAGGACATACATTATTATAACTCATACTTAAGTATATTTTCAAGTATTTTATTTTGCTACAATCTAAAAAGTTTAAGCTACAGAGTTTAAAAAAGGCTTGATGAAAGCCCTAAGAAATTATCTCCTAATTAGTTCCATACTCAGCGGTCAAGGTGAAATGTCACATAAATGCACTGGAGTAAAGAAGTAGACACAGAACAACTAGATGCAGTCCTAAATGAATCTGAATTACAATAATGTTCGGAAGAGAACATGAAAGGATAATGTCAGTTTAAATCCAAGCAGGCAACAGTTTCATTATTCAGTGTAAAATTAAGCTGTGCTTGAATAATTTGTGTGTAATTTTTTCATGCTTAACCCTGATCTGAGGGTCTTTTGGACGTTTTTACCACTTTACATTTGCTTCAATAATCCACCATTAAAACTGTTTTGAGTTAACTGTTGAAAAAGTCGACGCCCGCACCGGTTAAGCTACATCTGGAATAGGGACACTGCTTTAGCCATTAGACCACCATGTAAATTGATGTGTTTAAAATCATTCATCTATTATCAACCCCTAAAGGGACCAGTCACAAAGTAACACTTACTCGAAGTAGATTTAAAAGAAGTTACTTTTTACTTTTACAGAGCTTCGGGAGTTGACGTCATATGACACCAAAGGTTGAAGATGCTGCCGTTAGCGGGAGTAAAATCTGTCCAATTAATCTGTAATGAAAATTTCAAGTCATTTGCATAATAACTGCAACTAAAAGCAAGGCTAGGCATCATTTTACGTTTGAGGCGGTCCCTTTCATAATTCATACAGCAATCTGGTTAACACTTCTAAAATCATACATAGTTATAGCTCTACATGTTAGCTATATGTATTTAGCTCTCCAGTAAGATATAGTTTTTGCTTATATTAATTATGATGGAGACATCATAAAAAAGATATCTGGATTGTATATTTCTGTAGCCCCAGCTTGTGTCTGTCATGTCTTAATTATATTCCAGTAACAGAAGTAACCTGCCAAATACCAAGCACTTCCATCAGCAGTTACAATCTGAGGTGCTGGATAGAAGTTATCTTAAGCTTTAGCATCATTTTGATGGAAAAAAAGGGAATGTGATGACATTAGCCGTATTATAGATGCCGCTGATTGAACATATTTTTCATCCCTTGAACAGCAGGATGTAACATTAGACTGTAAGCCTCTATGGTCAAGTAAGATACGGTTCACATTTTAATGGTCAAATCTGCGACCTGTTTTGATGATTTAATTCCATTATCCAGTGCTGGCATGTATTGATATTAATTTGGTTTAACTTTTCTGTGACATGGCTCTGTGACAATGACATGCTATTGAAGCACAAGCTAGGACTACAGGTTTGTAACGCTGACAATCTCAGCTGTTTAAAAATTTCTGAAACCCTGCCCCACTCTGCAGGGTCAGCAACTCCCTATATTAAAAAAAAATGATGAAAACAAAACTTTTCTGCAACAAAAATGCAACAACATTAAATTAAAAAAAATGTAAAAATAAAACTTTTTTTTTCACTTACATCTTACAACGGACACACTTCTTCTGATAGCGATCTGATTTAAATAGAGTCTGTAGCTCTAATAGAGTAGCCTAGTTTTACTTTTACTTGAGTACAATTTTCCCATAGTAATGGAATCAAGCACACCATGTTTTTTCCAAAAATCTCATTTTGACTTTTAACCCAACAATTATCCAGAATACAAGCTGAGCAAATGCATTTAGCATAATGAATTCAGAGTGTAATATCCAGTGTAACAGGAATAGGCTGAAACAACGTTAAAGTAAAGAAAAAAGACAATTATGTTATTTTATTTAACACATACCTGTAGCTTGTGGACATTTTAAACACAGGATTTACTGGCTGCAGTGCATTAGCTCATTTTCTCAATTGTTCTTACAAACACTGAAGGCACACTCACTTGCACATGCAGGTCCTGGGCACACAGCGATTATTCATGACTTGAAACAGGAGAAGACAGGTAATTGAATTATGTACCATATAAACAATAAATTCAATAGAAATAAACCCGCTGTTTACAACTCTCTCTAGTTTACATCCAGCCTTTTGGCAAGTAGCCTGCATGTAACACACACACAGTCATGTCTCACTATGCTTGTGAGGACACTTATTGACATAAAAAATTCTCTAGCCCTTTACCCTAAGCCCTAATCC
>OMLM01021012.1:106224-133263 GCA_900302695.1 Helostoma temminkii | reverse complement strand
CTGCTAGTGTGGTTTTGATTTTATTAGTATAAAGTTTTAGCTGTGCACGGCATCAACTGTACATATTTGGTGTCACACAAAACTGAATGTGGCACATCTCTCTCTCACCTTGCTTCCATTCTTTCCTTTTAGTTTGTATGATGTACAGTGATCTCACTCAGCTCTGCTTATTTAAAACCTGCTTATTTAATGCCTATGTTGATGTTTGACTAAGTAACAAAAAACTTGGTGAAGCACTGAAAGTCAACTACAGTACTTGCTAAATTTACAGGATGTAAGAAATCACCCACACTAGCCCCATCCTATACTGTCCATTCAAAGCAGGTTCACACCAATGCACTGCCTTAATGTTCTGTATAAAAGGAGTTCATGCAGACCCTCCATAAAAGGGCAATAACTAATTTCAGATTCCAGACAGCACACAAACGTCTTGTCAATGTCGGCCTCAGAGCGGCACGCCCGCCAGTTTGTAATTTCTGAGAAGCAACGGCTGGTAGTGCCCTTTTTCCCAACATCTCAGCTGGGTCGGCTTTGGGTTGAATATTGCGCATATCTGTTTGGGCGGGCACCCAGCAGTTCTCCGCTGTCTTCCCGCGGGAAGGAAAGACGCCAACATAAGTGGTTTTCAGGGAAGTTTTTAATTTAAGATCAATTAGGTGTAACTCCTTTCTTAATTACATGACTACCGTGAACAGGTAAAGAGTGGAGATATTGGGTCATTAACTTTCATTAGCTAATGTTGGTGTAGCGTAGTGTATCTCACGTTAGCCATGACATTCTAAATTATTAAACTTTTTAGCATAGGCTCTATGAGTGGGCCCCGTCCCCCCACGCATGACAGGGTGCAGCGAGCAGTCGTTCTATGACACAGGGAAGTGGCAAGGTTCTGGGCAGGGTCAATAGCTGATGGCTAGAGCCACCAGCCACCAGCCAACAGTTTGTTTTTTACTGTCGCTAGGTTGCTAGGTTGCTGGCGAGCCAGGAAAACCAAAAACACTAAAACAACACAAGGCCAGAGACTTGAAGTAGAAAAGAACAGCAGAGACACACATCTGGTCCCATTTACACTTCATTTCTTAGAAAATGTGTAAAATAGTAGTTATTTGATATATATTCTGAGTAGTACCAGAGACAGGGTGGTTTCAACTCAGCATCTGTGTAAAAGACCTGAGGCAGCGTTGGGTGTTGAAGGGAGGGGTGTGAAATTTTGGTGAGATTTGATTGTGAGACCAACAATGAGGTTGCCTCTCCTGGGAGGCTCTTTCACCTGTACTGGAGGAGAAACAGCATTTACAACATTATTCGAGTTGTTATACATTGTATTGTATTCTGTATGTGGGAGAATTGGAGAATAACAAATGGCTGCTACAATGCACAAGTGGTTGGGGAAGAAGGGGGTCAGTTTTTTGGTGACACAGTACAGCCAGTGATGTTCTATTATGCTAAACCAAACCCCTTTTACTTATTCAAACTCTGATTTTATCCTGTAACAATCTGACATGCATATACATCATGTTGGACACATATTAAACGTCATGCCACCAATGGCAGGGTGTTGATACCTGTGTAAATACTGGAGTGCCTTTAGGTCAGCTTTTTTGAGTCCAGTGTAAATGGGTCGTTGGACCATCTATATTTTCAAAAATGTCTAAATTTGATTGAGGAAGTCATGTTACTCTTAGATTGAATTTTAAATTGTAGTGTCCTCATCATTTTAATATTATATATTGTCCAGTAGGCTACTGCTTTATGAGAAATGGCATTCTTATCAGCCTTGTGATCTTAATGTAAAATAACAAATATGTATACATATATGTAAACATACATATATGTATACATTAGTATTCACATAGAATTCCATTTTACAAATTTATGAAATTGGACAGAAAAACACCTTAAAGCCACAAAGAAAACTTTGTCTAGTAAATTTCCATTGTTAGTCAGCCTGGGGAAGACCATCCCTTGTGCCTTTTTCCTGCTGACAGACACACACATGGGTGGCTGTTGTGATGACAGAGGCAATGAACAGAGTTGTTGTGGATTCAATGTAATGTCACTGTGCTTGCATGCCCGCTCACATTCCACTTTCAGTGTAAATACATTGTAATAGTGATGGGCATCAACCATTTATAATTACGAAACCATCATTGTTTTGTTTAAATGTATTCATAAAAACAACTCAAAACATTGTTTTAAGTTGTTTTTATCATAACATCCTCAGCTTAGAGGAAGTATTTCCTTAACAATGCAGGACCTCTGTTGTCATGGTTACAGTAACAAATATGCAGTAACACTGTGGAACCATCACAAATAAAAATAATTAATAATGATAATAATAATAATAATAACATCACAAAGGAATAAATTGTCAGTCCTTTGTGATGACTTTTCTGACAAATACATCCACCCCAATCTAATACATACTGTTACCGATCCTTCAGTGCTTTTTGTCACTATCTGTATCTTTTACTGTTAGTCATAATAATCTACTGTCAACGACAACATATGGACTTTTTAGAGGAGGATAGTTTCAGTATATTAAGACATATATAATGACAAATGTGAAATACACTACAATTTCAGTTAAGTTGGCTCCAGATGTACTAATGCAAGAACAGAACCACTCAGCAGAAGCACTTACGTTCTAACAAACAGAAATGGCAATGCTCGTTTATTTTTTATTTATTTATTTTACTGTGTTTTATGCTAAAGTAAAGCACTTTTTAACACAAGTTTAGAAGAAGTGCTCTATGAAACTTCAGATTCTTAGATATGTGTATATATATATATATGTATATATGTGTGTGTGTGTGTGTGTGTATAGAGATATATAGATATAGATGTATATAGACGTATATCACTCCCCCAGTAATTTCTTATTGGCCCTCTAAAACACATCTACTGTAGTGTTTGGATGATAACCTATGATATCATTCATCTACAGAGGAAATGTGACATTGGATATGGGTACAGTACATCTTAAGAGTGTTTTTATTCCTCCCCCATAAGTCCCATAAAGGACTTAATTTGAGAAAGACTTTGAAAAGCCTGTTTTTTCCTTTCCACTTTCCATAGTGAGAGTGTGAAAGTAGAGACCCTAAACACACAGAGAAGACTGAGGGAAATACGAGCAACTAAGGATGTCTTATTATCACTGTGGGTTCGTTCAGTTTTGATTTGGTTAGGCCAAAAAGAAAATTGAAAATGTAATTCAATATTATTAAAAAAGATAAGACTCAGTGTGATAGAATTTCCCCCTGGTTTTCATTTAAACTGTGTTCCAGTTCAAACCATGATACAGTGACCACACGTAAGCTGTTTTTCAGATAATTAGAGAAATATATTCAAGGTCATCCAGAATTCACATTGTTTATTAATTGGGATGCAAATGTGGAAAATTTGCATCATATACTAATTTCTGACATTTCCATTTATAATGACGTTAACTTATCATAAACTACACTTTCTGAAAAATGTGTCAAAAATAGGTGATCAAGGCCAGGCAACCAAGACCAGCCATCGTGGTCTCTGCAACAATGTAGACTAAACATAGATTTTAATCTAAATATTATGGTTCATTTATTTATGTTTTAAATGTAATTTTACTTGTGATTGCATTTTTATAAGCAAAAACAGTTTTATTAAATTTGCATGGTATTTTCAGTAAAGCATTTTGACTTTCCTGCGTATGAAGGGCCCTATATAAATAAAGTTGCCTTGCCTTGGAATGGCTGACCTGATGACCTCTATGTACAGCATCTAGAGGATGTCATGCTGCTTTGAGACTACTGCCTAAAGGTATTACCCTTTCCACCACACACAGACTTCCCCTGGCTCTGTCCTGGGCAGCATATGGCAGACCTTGAAGTTCAAGGACAGCAGTGTTCCACAGATTTAGGAGATTCATCACTGACAGACATTCAACTCAGTCTTACCCTGTGGAAAACACATACACACATGCTTCTCTGCAAGTATGTGCACACACATATACGGACACTACATGCATGATGAAAGTCAAGCAGCGGCAGGGATAGCTACTAGCTCTGCCCAGATTAGTTTTTGTTTGATGATTGTGAGGCTTGACAAAAAGGCTCCTAAAGCAGGCCCAAACAAAAACACACATGTAACAACATACACCATTTCTTTCATTGACCCTGTGTACTTTAGACTGATGAAAGCATGCAAACGTTCTACGTACAGAACTGACAATACCTTAATCAAAATCATTAAATGCTGTGTAAATCCTTTTGTTTTTTGTTTTTCCTTTGTCAATGTGAAATCTAGAAACTTGTTTGTGTCTTTTGTTGATGTGGATGGGATTAAATTTAATCCATCCACACGTACTGATTTACACAGACAGCCATTATATGATATGAAACACTGATGCAGAGACACAAAATGCAGCTTATGTGACACAGTCAACAACATGCGTTGGACAGCTCCTCTTATTTGTCAGCAGCATGGCCTTAGTGTCTCAGCCTGACATGTTTGAATAATCCTGGTTGTGCTTGAACAAGCAGAGCTCCTATCAGCCTCCCATAGATCTGATGCATCATATCTGTTGGTCTGAGCATTTGTCACAACAAAAGAGGGAAAAACACAACAGCTATAGTAATTTACATCTAATGCTTACCTTTTTATTTTTTATTTTTTGTAATAGAACTATATTTCTAAAGTAGTGCCATAGTGTGTAAGTGTGATGCACATGTGATATTATTGTGATATCTAATGAATTAAAGTTAAAGTTTATTTTCACTTTACAAACTACAAATTACTCTCTCTACTGTGGCAAAATCTGCAGGATGATGGAAAAGAAGGCGGGTGACAGTTTATGGTCCTGTAGTTTTTCAGTTTAACTAGACGCAGAATACAAATGAATCGGGATCGACTAAAATCAGCCTTATGTTTGGATTGACAAACATGTTTTTATAGTGGTACAATGGCTTTTTAAAGTTTTTATAATCCAGTGGGAAGTATAGATATTTAGCTACTAAAAAAGTGTCAAATTTATAGTTAATCTAAGCCAAAGAAACACGGTTGCATGTTCATGAACATAAGTTTGTGTGCATGTGGCTGTGCATGTCTTTCTGTGTCTGTGCCCTTGTATAGAGAGTCCTTATATACTGAATAAAGAGGGTTAAGACATGTGTCACTCAATACGGTTGCAGTACAACATTTTCTGTAGTTGTGATGGTTAAGGCTGGGTAAGGGGCTACTGCATACATTATGTCAAAGTCCTCACAAATACAGAAGCATGTATACAAAGACTGGAATATGTGTATCTCTCTCTCTCTCTCTCTCTCTCTCTCTCTCTCTCTCCCTCTGTGTGTGTGTAGGTGTATCTGTGTGTGTGTTGGGGGACTAATTAGCCTGTTTGTCCTACATGCTTTATGTGTCCCTGGGGGGTATGCATAACACCTTACTCCCTGCAAAGTCCCCATCTGTTGTAAACATCCACACATCCACACACAAACACACTGCCACACAAACCCAGTTTTAAATGTTGATTTAAGACAGGTATTGATGGGATCACTCATTTGAGCTGCCTGTTTGAAAATATTGCTCTGCTCAATGTAGAACTGACACAGTGAAGTAGAGGAAATGATAAAAAAGGAACAAAGAAAGAGATCTGCATCTCAAAAGCATCAGTATTTTGGGAAATTGTATTACAAAAATTATATTTATATAAAATAAAACATATTTGGGTAAAACCTACAAATATGTGTATATGGAATATGTATGTATGTATGTATCTATATATATAGATATATAAAAGAAGTCTCTGAGTACAGAACTTCACCATAGATACAAAATGCTCACAGCATGCATGTATTTGGATACTTAGATTCATGGATAGTAGCTTTGTAACTTTGACTTAAAATTGCTTTTGCACATACATTATTGCGTACAGACACTGCTCTATTTATCTGTAGTTATGAAGCAATTTATTTCTTAAACAAACAAAGTGATCCACCCCCCCACTGAAGTTTTGAAAAACAGCCAGCCTACAGGCTGTCTATCCCACATGGAATTGATTTAATTATCACACCACACTAATTCAAATTGAGTGCATAGAACCTCAAACAACAGGGTCCCCCCACTGTACAATAATAAAAGTCTTGAACAAAACAAAAAGAAGCAGAGCCGTAATATCCCACCTTTCTGAGAGACACAGAACTGTGAGGTTGATCTATAACATTGTGTGGTAAGCTCTTTCTCACTTGGCTAACCTTGAATGAATCCACAGATGAGAAGAAAATGCTATTTTCACCTTGCTCCCAGGCCAGAAGTGGATACAATGTGAGCTACCATACATGTGTGCTTGTGTGTGTCTGTTCTATTTTCATTCTATTGCTTTCATATGACAAATCTAATTACTGAGTTACTAGTTTATTAGCTAAAACATACATTATCTTAGTACAATGTTGTATAGTCCTTACTTAAACCAATCTATCAGGAGTCCTTTGGTGTTTCTATTGTTTTGATCATCAACTGTTATACAGATGAGGATATAATCCAATACAACATCAATACCAACACCAGTAACATAAGTCAAAAATAAGTCAATGAATCCAAATTAAATTGAAAATTTTTTTATTAGAACAGTGGTTCTAGTTGATTACCTTAGAAAACTAGAAAAAGTCTTCAACCATGCTGTCCATGCTGGCTAATGTGGTGTTTGACCATTAAGTATAGAATCATTTTTTAAAAAAAATGTTACCAATCGATCAAATAGTTGATGCGTTTCAAACGAACCTCACATTTCATAATAAAGTATTAAAGGAAGAAAATGGTGTACAATGTTGCATCAAATAACCTTTAAATGATTTTTACTTTTTTTTTTTTTAGGAGCTTTGCCCTGGATTGATCCCAGATAAATAGCAGGAGGTTCAGCTGTGGCTGAAAGTTTTCATACTTTGCATTTTTTCTGGTGTGTGGTTTTATCAGTGGAGACATGTCTAGATAGTAGCCTTTGCAAAAGCCAGGCCATCTACTAAAGTGTGTAAAGTTGTAGTCAGTAGGCAGTATCATATCCAATTTTGGGTGACATCTGAGAAATATAAAGTGCATGTGTGCGACTGATTTGAAACAGCTGGTTTTAAACTTGCTGCCAACTGAGATGTTTTATTCTTTTTCTTTTCTTTTTTTTTAGTAACAAGCTGAAGCAGGACTGTTCACTACCCTTTAACTTTTAGGCTGGGGGCTGTATGTATGTCTGTTTGCCTCCCTGCATACCAAACCATAGTGGGAAGTCATTTTCGCAGGTTTGTTCCTCTATCCACTCTTCTTCTTTTCTTGTTTATATCAGACCTCATCATTCTCTTTGCTTGCTGTCTCCTCCTCCGTCTCTCTCTCAGTGGGATTTGGCTCTGAACTACTTTCCCTATGGCCTATGCCCTCTGGGGTCACACCCTCCCTGTCCCTGACCTTCAGAGTCACAGCAGCCTTGGGAAAGAGTCTGCAGACAGATTTACCGATGCAGAAGACTGTAGAGCTCTAGAGAGGTCACCAGGAGCTCACATTGCTTCACTATCCCATGAACCATGCCTGTACTGTGGGTTAGTGGTGATTTAGTGATAGGCTGTTTTGGATCTGAAGAGCAATGCCAAAGGACATGTGGGAGACATGTAGAAATCTGAGAAGTGTGTTGCAACGGAATTATGTCTGTGTTTGCAGCTTCATCATCTTAGACAGGCAAGGGAAAGGAGGGGAACAGCTTCTGGTTCTGTTGGCTGAATGAATATCACACACAGTGTAATAGTATTAAACATTAGCTTCAGGTGTAGGGATTATCATTAACATTATAATGGAGTTTGATGAAAATAAATCTTTCTGCTAGTGGAAACTTCACTCTGTGAAAACCTTCTCTTCATGATTTGGTTTATATCTCTCTCATTTCCATTAGTTGTGTGTGTTGTGTTCTTTATGAACTCCATGTCTCTGAATGTTTGCGATAAAACTCTCAGACTGAGGTTGGAAAAAAAGAGGAATTGTACAAAAATGTTAACATGGTACTTTACTGGTCTCTGGAGAGAAATTATTTCACTCTTGCACCTTTTTTTACAGATAGATCAGAGGTCAGGGTCAGTTACAAAGCAGCACCACTGGAGGTATGAAATATTCAGGTTCGTGTCAGGATGGTTAAGTCGATGATTTCTGGCACCCATTTATCTTCCATAGACATTTATTTGTTGAGAAGATAATTTAAAAAAGATAAAAATAATATGATTCTTTTAATGTTGTAATGAGAACTTCAGACAAAAAGGGGACAAGATTAACCTATGAAAAAGGTTCACCTGTTCCATGCACTCTGTAAATGCAAATAACATAATGTAATGTGTATTTTCTTTACATGTTGTTTTACATATTACATTTAATCATTTAAAGATTTTTGTGCTGAAGTATGCAGCAAGAAACAAAAAGACCAGGGAGATGCAAGAAATATGCCATAGTTGTATCTACAACAGAGTTTTATGTCAGATTAGACTTTTACATAGAGCAACCCTGTTTCACTGTGGACACTAATACATGAGAGAACAGAGAGGGAACAGTTGTGGATTTAGATAAAACCCAGCCTCCATGGATTTGTCTGACATTTTGCATTCCTCCTGTATGTTATCAGAGAGTAATTTTGACCATGTGTGCATGTTTGTTTATTGGGCAGAAAGGATTAAACACATTGTGTGCCGAAAGAACCATGTGTCCTCTCCGTCACTTCGCTACTCTTAGATTCAAAGAGCCAATTAGTATTATCCATCTGCCATCATATTTTTAGATGCAGCATGGAATTATCTCATAAACTGGATATCTAACTGGTGGATAAATGTAGGATTAATATTATGAAGTTAGTTCAGACTGATTGATTTATTAATTTGAGTTGATTTGTTAATTGGCCTACAATTACCTTCCACAATGTTTATTATTTCATAGTACAATATGGATATTGGAAGGCTTGAACTTCCTTGGATCTTTACTATCATTATATTCTTATGTGTACACTATGACATGTTTTTGAATAAAATACTCACACATGAACATAATATGTTTACAGTGATCACATTCAGTTAATATCTCCAGATAATATTCCATATAAAGTTTATATTGCATATTTTAAGAATATGGTCAGTGGTCAAAGAGCAATGTCCGTTTCAATTACAAAGTAAAGCCATGAAATACACAGTTTACAGTGAAATCATGAAAGCATGAATCTGCAAGCAACGTCTGGCATAATACTGAACTAAGCTGTAGGAGTTCGCTGTGAACCAAATATGTAAAAATGCTGCAGAAAACATTATGTTTAATATAGTTTCTATGGTGCCTTCATTCGTCTCTATGATGGTGGTCCTTCATTTATTGCCTCTATTAATCATATGGCAGTCATTATTTTAGCCATGGTAAGAAATACACAGATTTGTCCCATAACAAACATGAGCCATTTCTGACTTGTTTAGAAACAATGTCAAATCACCTACTGACAGCTCACACTAAACACACAGCCTAGCGCATGACATGTTTTCAGTTTTGTTCATATCTTGGGCTTTACTCAAACAAACATCATCAATTTTATTCCACTTATTCTTTGTTTTATCCATCTGAGGGGAAAACCTCATGTGCCACATAAACACTTTTGCTACAATGTTCCTTTCACAGTGTGATACATTATTTACAAAAAATGACACTAACATACTAATTGAAATGTTGTATAAAATTACAGTGGAATTTGTATCTCGTTTATCACCATTTGCTAAGTTAAATTAAAGACTTTTTCATAGAAACCCTGTCGTATTGGTGAGAAGATGGCAGTTTTTTTTAAGACTCCTATATACACTGAACCTAAAGAAACCATCCTAAAGGAGCTACAGTGTTCATCTCACAGGTATCAGCACCCTGGCATTAGCAGAATGATGTTCGTCTGACATGCCGTGCAGCACATGTCAGTCATCGTATAACATGAGCATAAAGGATCATGGTCACAGATTGTTGCCTGCAGCAGTATGTGGGTGAGAAGCTAAAACAGAAAGGAAGAAATTCTCAGACTATTACAATGAGTCTAAAACACCAAAATGTAACACCTCTTCCCCTCAATGTTCATTTTACATTTTACAGTCACCTTAATAATAATAGCCAACCTTTTATGAGATTGTCATGGTTTTCTTTGAGTTAGTTCTTAAAATTTGTATTTGACATAGTGTACAGTATAAGTGTTCATACTAAAATAATTACCATATTCAAAATGGTATGAAACTACTATTAATATTACTACTATTCATAAATAATAAACAAATGCTACATGTATATATATATTATTTTCTCTCACTGCTTCTACAGTTTCTCCAGCTCCTGTGTGCTTTCTGCTCGAACAACAAAAAAATCTTGTTACTTTATTAATTTAAAAATAGTTTCTAATAGTTTTCTACTTTTGAGTAATGACTAATGTGATTGTGTGAAATGTGTGTGTGCAGAGGTATCATTCAACGTGGTTGATAGTCGATACACCAGAATCGTTCTGGTAGAACTGCTCAGCTGTGCAGCTGCAAAAGTTGAGTCACAGTAACGATAAACAGTAATGTGAGTATATGAATTATCAAAATCGGCTAAGAACATAAATAAAAAAGTGTGACTTTAATACATTATTGTACCATGAGCTTCACAGTTTCCCAGTTTAAAGTGACTTTAGCATCTGTGGTTCATTTAACCCTCAAGCACTGGCATTGCTGTTAACATGTAGCCCTTTGGTGCTTACAGATCGTCTAAAGTGAGTAAAAACATATACGGAAACAGAACAGATCGGAACATATATTAATCAGTTAGTGGTCAATAAGTTCAAAAGTAAGTATCATAAGTATCTCTGAAACAAATTGTCCTTATAAGTCATTCCAGAGTACTTTGCATATGTCACTAGGTATTACAAACTAAATCACATAGATGACAGGTTATTAAATATCATTGCTTAATAGTTATTATTATTAATTTATCTTTTGAGAAGGTTTTAAAAGGTCTGTCTGTCAGGTTACTAGCCTCAGGTCCATACTATTCTTGTGAATGTAACATCACAGGAATGCTCGTAAGGACTTTATTCCCATTTGGCACAAGTGACCACAAAATAATTAGACTCAGTGATTAGGTGTGAGGTCACTGTGGCCTCATGTGAGCCCCATTCTTGTAAACACCATATCTCAAACAAATTTCATTACATCTGGCACAAATGTCCACTTGGACTCAGGCATGGTCTAATTAGAACATGAGTTTGGACATGAGTCCCGTAAACTGCGTCTTTACTGGTTGGCAGAGGCAGTAATGTGTTACTTCTAGTTCAGTATTGCTGTGAAATACATTAAATAATTAAAGTGTTAATCAGTGTACATTACATCGCTATGAATTTTTACAGTACACTGTGGGTGAAGTTACTTTGATTAATATAGAATTGACAACTGCTCTAAGAACCAGGGCCGTCCTACATAAATGAGTGAAATTAAAATACACCAGCAATTTAAGGTTGCATTTGTTTCATTTTACTTTCATATGATTGTGGTAGGGAATGTAATCTATTCCCCCCAGAAAATGTAATTCATGACAGCCCCGAAGAGATTACACAAAAACTACATTGTTAACTTCAGCTTTACGATCTCCTCACACACTTACTGTACCACCAAAATCTCCCACATACACACCAACTGCAACTTCACAACTGCATGTATACACAACTACAGCCTTAAACATCAATGGTGTATCAGTAAATCCCCTTAGAAACTCCAGCATGCCACTCCTCACACATTAGAGCAGCAGACATCATGCCAACCACATCAGCCTCCATGGTGTGTTATAGTTATATATCTTAGATTATGAAATATAGTATAAACAGCTCTATCCTCACACCAGACCTTCTGAAATGCAACAGTTGCTTTGTCCAGTCTGTAATAAGCATAGTCAGGCCTAAGGCATGCATTAAACATTAACACTGGGTCTGCACAGACTTGTAATCCACTACTCAATTCCTTCATATGAGCCAAGAGGACATTTGACGCAGCCCAAGCTGAGTTGAACAAAACGTATTTTGCTTTCATCTGAACAGAGCCACAGATTGTACACTTCAACATCAAATCAAAGCATCTCTTTACGGAACATTTGTCTAGTACCTTAGCACATTGGTTTACAATGAACTATATATTACTTGGTGCCAATAAATTACCACTGTTGTTGTGAGAAGGGGAATATTTAACACTGAATATTTTTCCTTGCCTCTTGATGGGAATTTGCCAATATCTTAGCAAGTATCTGCAACATCCTGAGCATCTGGACTGGTGTACTGTGTGGAGGAGGGTATTATGCTTCAAGAGTGGCAGGGAAGTTTATTGTGGATGTTTTGACACTTTCTCCCACCAGTATAATCCTTTCTGACAAGCTGAACTCAAACAATAACAGCAAAATATCTAAAGTACATCATACACAAACTTAACTGGAAATGCTCTAATATTTTACCTCATGTGCTTTTGCCAATTTCTGATCACTCTTTCTCTGTGGAAATGTCATGTTACCATTCACATGTCAACGTCATTTCCATCCTTCTGAGTTAGTTAGACTTTGTATAAGTGTTGTATCGGATGATGTTTAACTGTTATATCCATTAATCACATCATTTCCACTTTAATCAAGAGTCTTTCAGTGATGTATCTAGAAATGACAGGTTGGCAAGATCATATGACACAACCCACAGTGCTGTGCATGCTACTGAAATCATGGGATTCATCAGTTAACCACATTCCCCAGTCTCTTTTCAACAGACAGTGATTGCTATGTAACTTCTGCTGTGGAAACATGGAAACGGGTGATGATAGCCTGTCCAGCCGAAAGATCCATTCATGAAAACACACACATATACACAAAGCTCGGGCATGTTTAAAGACAGGAATTAGGGAACACTCCTCAGTTGTGTGCAGTTTAACTCTGGTATTAACTTAAAGGTGAACAAGCTGCTTTATCAGGAGCAGTTTGCAGAGTGTGTGTAATATGATCTTTTTTTTATTAAAGTAATGATTTTTCAGTAAAGGTTTTCTGTCTTTCAATGAAGGTGTTCTGTCATTGGTTTACTGTACACAACAAATCCTGAAGTTGTTTTGCTATCACTTACAAGCTTAAAATTAAATAGTGATTCATATCTCATCTCAATGACAGTGAACATTTGTTTCTTTTGATCATGACAGTAATATTTTCCTAACCCTGAGACACACCCTAACTTTATCTGCGTAGATTTTGTCTTCAGTAATGGGATTGGTATCTCTTGTAATCAGAATATGCTTTCAATTTTATGGTTGCGTAAAACAGCACCACTCCCAGAACTTACATCGATTCTTCCTCAGAGGCAGCGTCAAATTTGAGAAACCCACTCAGAAAGTAATCAGACAGGCTGTTGCAGCTGGTTTAGTAGTCCTTTGGATTTTTAGGTTGTAGGTTGTTGTCTGTAACTTTGCCTGTCAAATAAAGTAATACATGGAAAATAAAGATTACATTCTTATATCTTATAAAGATAAGGAATGTAATAATGAATAAGTAGGATTGTAAAAACTAAATAAACTATAAACAAAGGTATTCAAACAATTGCAGGCAGATAAAATTAAGTCTCAATAAATCAATTTATCTTCTTACAAATTGTAAGAAATACATTAAATGAGATGTTAAATTTAAAACATGTATAAAAAATAAGAGTCCATAATGTTAAGCTAAGATGCAATCAAAGTAAATTTTACTATAATTAATATGTCAGACTAATTTTTGCAATTTGGAACCTCCATTATGTTGCAAAAGTAAGACAGAGCAGCACCTACTATAATTTGAATAACCTTTAATGTTGTGAAGACAAATGTATTTTATTGTCTTCGTGTTATACAAAGTGTTAGACTGGGTTAGAATCAAATAAAATACATTATTGAACATTAAATAATTAAAGGGTTAATGGGAGATACACTGGATACATTACACCCTCTATTAATTTTTTTATGTGAATATGTAATTTGAATAACCTTTAATGTTGTGAAAGGATCTGTATTTTCTCATCTTTGTGTTATACAAAGTGTTAGACTTAAGATCAAAGAAGAAAACCCATTGTTAATGTTATAGTGAGTGTTCATCCATCCTATTACTATAAATACATGTAAATAAAACTGAATTCAGAACGCATAGCAACATGCTGTCAATATAACTGAGATTTAAAAAAACAAAAAACAAAACATTTATGACTGAAGTGACACTGATTTGTAAACCTAACATGACTTTGTTAAACTGTGGGAATGCTCATATGATGTGCTACTGAAATTTTCACCGTGTGTATCAAATTCATGTCACAGCAAACCAGTAAAACATCACATCCAAATGCCACCATTGCACCTTCCCTGTAAAATCTAGAATAGAATTGAAAATTCTCCTCACATATAAAGCACTTAATGATCAAGCCCCTTCATGTCTGAAAAGCCTCTTAGTATCATGTCCTCCCAACAAAACACTTTACTCTCAGAGTGCAGGACTACTTGTGGTTCCTTGAGTTTCCAACTGTAGATTGAGATGCCTTTAGCTACCAAGCTCCTCTCCTGTGGAACCAGCTCCCAGTTCAGGTTTGGGAGGCAGATGCCCAACCAGTCTTCTGCTGGAGGTTTCTCCTTTTTTGAATATACCACTATATGTAGCAGAGAATGTAGAGATAGTGACAGAGTAGAAACTTTGCCCTGATTGCGATTCAAGCCCACATAATGTAGTAAAAAATATTGAAAGGGCAAATATGCTTGATGGAATAGTAATTAGGAGCTATATATTTTCCTCGGAAGTGTGACGCTACAGTCATTACCGCCTATCCCGGTGATGAATGATTCATGAGACTTAGTAGTTATGAATTTATTTGTTCACATTTTGTATGTACATATTAAAATTATGGTAAGTTGCACTGAAATTATGTTTGGAAACATTTAAAATTTAGTTTCTGTGCGGCTGCTATGCCTAAACAAACAGAGGAATTAAAAAAATAAAGGTAGACATTATTATTATTATTATTAAGTTACATGATTTATCATTACTGTTATTGTTGTTGCATTTTTCACTGTCAGGAGCGAAGTTATGCAGAAAACACTGCAGTTCCTGAGTGAATGTCTAACCTCAATGCTACTTTCACACAATTCTAGCCATTGGCAGGTTCACTAAAACATTGCATTATTAGGAGCTTTTAATAGAGGAGTTGATATCAATCTCTGAATCAGTGAAAGTGTTGTGGAAACAGTGAATTTAAGCAGAGTGGGAGGAAATTTATAGTATAATAATCCTCATGCAACAGATGTAAACTGAGCATAACGACAATGTAAATAAAGAGTGCTCAGTGTTTCCTAAAGTGTAATTTATCTCACACACATATGTGCCCACACACATTTTAACAGTGACATATGTTTGCATACTATACGTACAGTACGTCTCTCTCTCACAGTCACACACAAACACTGGTGCAGGTGCAGCTCTTTTGACTGATGAGTCTATAAGTGCTTCCAAAAAAGCGAGCTAGTCTGTGACAGCTGTCTCTACACACACTGTTAACATGAAACTCTCCATCCCGCTCTCCCTTCTCTTTGTTCTTCCTCTCTTTTCTCCATCCCATTTTTGCTGGCACTTCTTCCTCTCCTTTAGTCTCTCAGTCTTTCATACTGGAAAGAGTAGCGCCGACTCTCAAGGTACGGTAACAAGAATGAAACTCCAAGTCATCTAAAAGAACTTAACTTTACTGCATAGTCCACTATAGTGTGGTGAATGAAAAGCAATCTGTAATGGTTTCAGGGTACAGACCAGAAAAGTGAAGCAGCTGCAGCTCTACTAGTGCCAGGACTGCATTTCTATCTCCACACATTGACAGAAAGTCCAACAATTACCCCAGAGCCCAGCCTCAAAATATGATTAGCATGGACCCAGACGATAATGGCTTTTACATGCAATTATGCCAAAGGGGGAATTACCGAGTGTATGGGAATAATGTAGCTAGGGAATGAGACAATTGCTTGTTAATGTCTGTTGTTGTTGGCCGAACCACTGGAAATTTGTTTATTATAAGGTTTTATATTCAGACAGGCTGTGTCTGCAGTAAATCATGTGATGGATATTCATGAAGAAAAGTTGTCTTTTCATTCAGTTAGTGACATTGAAGAGTTTTTCTGATTACAGATGATAGACATGTGCTACCCTAACTGAACCAAAAGATATTAATCTCAAACCGAAGCCAAGAGTGAAGCTTACAAATTTCCACATGTTTTCCTCCATAATGTGATATTATATGATTAGATGAGAACTCACGCAGAGATGGCAGAAATTTTGTGAAAGTTTGTTTTTTAATCAGTTTTCACTCACCCTTCAGAGATGTTTGATCAGAACATCAAAATACTAAATACTCAAGCTTTCAATTGCTTTGTTTTTATAGTTAAAATATCCAGAATACAGAGACAAAAAGTCACAATTTAAAGTAAACTAATAATTTTTTTTTTTTTTTTGGCTTTGTCAACCATCACATGCAACTAATCAGTATTTCTCATCAGTGCAAAATGAAGTTGACATGCAGTCATATTAATAAGTGATGTTTATTATTAATTTCAATTTCAATGTATATATCACTTATCAATATTAATGTAATTATGAGATAAAGTAACTAAAAACAACTACAATTGTTTAAAGCCATGTTATTCATAACTTGGTAAATAAAAATTATGTTTTGCAAGAAAACCAGTTGGAAAAATGTATATGATCATCCAGTGAGATATAATCAAATTCAATCAGATAAATAAGCATCATTAGCAATAATAAAAAAAATATAAGCAAAAATGGTCAAGCTGTCAATCAATTATTCAAAAAGGTGTGGAAAACTGTGTGTATTTTTAAAGTTTTAAGAATTATTATTGTGTTAAATGATGCATAGCACATGCAGCATTTTATTCTTATGTTACTGATAAAGCAGGAGCATTATCCAGGACTACTAGAAAATAAACAAACAAACAAACAAACAAAAAAAAAGACGAAACAATCTAAACAATGTTAAATTAGGTGCACTGCTTGTTCAAAACACATTTCGCAGTACATATGTGGCAAATTCAACGCTGTATATCTTCTTAATTCTTCACTCTATCTTCTATTGCACTCCACCACACATTGTTTGGATCAGAACCTTTATGAGGAAGTGTGACTGCTACCCCACAAGGCCGGCGTTTACACTAGGAATCAGCTGCCTCGTCTGGTGGTGTTGGGTAACACTGAGTCAGAGCTCTGTGGCTCGTCTTGGTGTAAACAGATGGTCTGGGCTCTGATGACTAGTTTCTGATCTCACCCAGATAGGGATTCAAGCTGTCAGATGAGATATCCAAGTTCTACAGAGGTGAGACAACTGAAATGTTGAAAAATATGTGGAGTGTAAATAAAGGCCCAGGTCCGATTTCCTGGCAGAAGTTCTATTTACAGAGATAATCGCAATTGGACTGTGTGAAGAATGTGAAGCTCTAACACAGGAAATCTCAGTTTTTTGCATGTGTAGGATAATGTGTGTCTTACAAATATTTTTTGGCATCTGTATTCATATTTAAGCAACATATGAACTCCAGAAAATGAAAAGAAGACAAAGAAGAAAAAGGTTTTATTAAGCAACAATCACTCACTCTCCACTTCTCTATAGGCAGAGGCCAAAACAGCATTTTAACAATGGGTTCTTAACAGTTAATTGAAAAAGCTTAACAAGACCATGTGAAGATTCTTCAGTAATTGTCAGTTCAAAGTGGTCTACTAAAATCCCTGTCTTAATGAAAGCCAAATATCCTTTATGGCTGTTACTCACACTGTCCACTGTCCTGCACATTCTTCATGCACTGACAATATTCTTCCATTTTATGATGTCACTTTGAAAACACTGCATATTTTCTGGAGGAAAAATGAGTAAGAAAGAAGAACTTTCCAAGTGGGATGAAGTGATCATCCCTCTAGGTATTCAGCTTCTAAAGCTTACAAGGACCAGGGTATCCAAATAAAGCTGCTTAATACAATGAAAATATTTCCCTGGGTCATTCCACCTAAGTTTTCAGATGAGGGAAAAGGGGAGATTTTCAAGGTTTGCATGGATTGTTTTTGATCAGAATGGACTTTTACCAGGATCTCTCCTCACATTTTCCATTCTAAGAGGCTGAAGCGCTAGCAGACCATCACATGATTACAAGGGCTTTGATAGCTATACCTCCGTTATAAGGGAAAGTAGGCAGGGTGCCCTGAGTGTGTGTGTGTGTGTGTGTGTAGGTGTGTGTGTTGCTGGTGTGTCATCTGCTGGTTTGCAGAATTCCAGTTTGCCAAAGTGTGGTCAAAGCTGAAATTTAGGATTTTCTCAACATCTAACATTAATGCTTACTAGTTTCTGTCTTGCTCTCTCTCGTTGTTACTTGCTGCTGTTTTTCTTTCTCATTGACTCAACATACATCATGAAAAACTAAACACACCCACCATTAAAAGTCAGCATACTGGGCAAAAAACTATGAAAGGGAATTATGCATATAGCCCCCAAAAATATTGAACCTGAAAACAACTCGTTTACGTCGTTACGTTTTTTTTCCTT
This sequence comes from Helostoma temminkii, assembly GCA_900302695.1. NCBI lineage: Eukaryota > Metazoa > Chordata > Actinopteri > Anabantiformes > Helostomatidae > Helostoma > Helostoma temminkii. Next base: position 114,659 of record OMLM01021012.1, on the reverse strand, counting down.
AACTACATTGTGTCAAATGAAATATTAAGATACTCTCATTTTACATATTTTTCACCTTCACCCATCACACTATTCTTTTCAACTTTCCCTTCAGGGATTATTGCACTTTTACCTGATAATCTGGTGTCACAGTTATCATTTACCTCTTTATAGCAGAGTTGGTAACATTGAAATGATTAGAATGCTGTCTATATGGTATCTCACTAAGACACAGTCAGGAAACACAGTGGGAATCCATGTGAGATTTTTACAAACAGAATCATTCATGAGTTTGTTAATTTTACAAATGTTCTCATTCACTTTGGCTCACGAGAAAAGTATTTTTCAAAACAATGAGAACAATTAAAGTTGGTTTGTGCTTCACAACTTGTATGTTTGCAAAATGTATTAAATCTTCCAAAACATTTCATTTACGTTTCAAACCTACTTTCAAAGTATAAACTGGTCAAAATGTCCAAATGCTTTTTCACTATGATAGTCACACATTATTATTATGCTTGCCACAAAATTTCCCAAAATTTCTTTATGGAACTGTAAAAAACAAACAAGAAAATAAAAACAAAACAAAAAGACATCCCATAAAAATGAAAAAAAAAAAGAAAAACCTGTGGCAGTCTGTACAAAGGAGAAAATCTCCCTGTGTGGCACTGTGACGTCCTTCAATGCAACATTCATGTCATTGAACAGAGACATTTGATCCTATGGTCTGTGGTGGATGGATGGATAGCATATCCATGTGTATGTGACAGATATTGATAAGTGAATAGCTCATTTTGCAACTCTCAAATAATGAAATAATGTTTTTAAGCTATGAAAAGTTTCACAATATCACTGAGAATGAACTCATCAGTTTTGATCAGTGGCACATTTACAAAGTGTTTTCTGCAGATTTGTAGAGGATTGTACTAAACATAACCAAAAAAAATGCAGCTTACCTGAACGGATGACAAATTTTACTCTGTTGTGAACAACAAAACTAACAGTTTTGAGCCAAATTGAATGAAAAAATACAATACTTCTTGTATTTTGAATCACTGCAAAACATAGTTCATGACTCTAATGCACACATACAGTATATAGACAAGTATACATATTCTTGTCCCTAGATATTTAGGTTGTTACTCCAGTGACCTACTATAATATTGTATTAACAGCATAATGCTTCCATTAGGACAAAGTGTCATCTTACTAAATCAATACTGACATGTCTGACAGTCCCCACGAGTCTGTCTGTCTGTCTATCTGTTCTCTGCTAACTATTCATGGCATTAGTGAATTACAGCAGCCACTTCCCTGAACTATTTAGACGCCTGTAACTGGAGAGGAAGTCAGAATCAGGGAGCATGAAAACCCAGCCGTTGCTGCTTGGCTTGTTAATGTTGTTTCCCTCTTATGAAAATCATAGGAAGTGGAAAGGTTTTATCATTTCTCATCTTAGCAACAAGGTCCATCCGGTTCTTGAAGGCCCACACTGGGCCTGCAAAAGTCTTTTTGGATGTACACAGGTGCACATCCTGACATGAAAAACAGTCTCACACAAATATGTCCATGAATGGCAACTGAGATTTGCTATGCTTAACACTACACATGCTCATATTAAATATGACCTGTACAAAAAAAAGGTATGCAAAACTTTCCACAAGCTTAACCAGAAAAAAGGTCACCACAAGAAGAGGGCTGAGATCTAAAAAGACCTAACCAAGTTTGACAGTCAACAGCCCTATTAAAGCAGGCCCTGCTGCAACCAAACACAGCAGTAATTGTAAATGTCAGGCAGCATTAACACAAAAATAAATAGCTGTACTTTCCTTATGTGTGTACATGAGACGGAACAAGGGGGAATTTTTACAGCAGAACTCTAAAACAACCTGACGCAAGTCAGTCATCAACTGGCTCTGAAATGCATCTACTGTATAATTTGATCTTAAATGTGGATATGATCCATACTCAAAAGCATCAAACTATACATTTTGGCTGTAAAAACAGATTATACATATGTGAAGCATGTAACATTTATGACTTTTCAACAGTATGTTTTGACCATGATATTATGCTTGTATGTATTTTTCCACATTCTCTTCCCCTGTGTGATCACACTGTGAATGAAATGACTGATGATGAAAAGACTAACCCAGGGCTGGACTCTACCTCTGCATTCCTGCAGGGCTAGCGTGGTATGACTTGACTGACTGGTTGGCTAGCTGACAGACGGACTGTGGTAAAATCTGAACTGGCTTACTTTAGGGAAAGACTGGAAAGGGCTTGTCATGTCTACTCTGCTGACATGGAAACACACGAGAGAAAAGAGAAATAAAGGGAGAAGAGTGAAGAAGGACACTGGGAAAGTGAGAGAGAGATAGGAATCTTGCTTCTGCTCTATGTGGAAGCATTCATGCATGTAGCCTTACGGTCTCAGCAGTGTTTGGATATGTGTCATTTGTTGTTTTCACTGTGTTTTCTCCTAGTTGCCCAGACACAGATCTGGGGATGTGTTCACTGGTTAGGCCATGGTTGCTCTCCTGAGTCCTTCTAGACTGGGTATGAATTATCTTATGATTGTTTTGGGAAGAGATACCCACACAGTATCTACATCATGCAGAGAAGAAAAAAAAAAACACTTTGCTGGACAACTATGGACTGGAAACAGTCCATAACTGGCTTGTCTCAAACTGCCCCTTAAGGGATAAATAAAGAACCATTTCTTTGTATTCACTCCATCTTTTTTTTTCATAAAGTGCTACCTGTTTTTAGAAAAAAAACACAGTTTGATTTACTCACTACAGTTTACTACAAGTCAGCAATAATTTGTCAAAGAAACATAAGTTTTAGCTGAAGGCAGCCACTCTAACCAAAAAGTGACCTTTTCACAAAAATACTGTATATCAACCCGAGAAAAAATACAGGCATCTCTTAACCACTGCAGCAGCTGGTGAGCACTGGCTGCGGTGTTTTGCGGAACTCAGCTGTTTAAGTCAAAGGAGGCATTAACATGTGGCCTTACAATTCACAGAGGTCAAGTTGAGTGAGACACAATGAAAAGTGCTAGAAACACCAGTAGTCAAAGACAGACCTTGTCAGAAATGTATCCCTGTGCCCATGGCCCTCGACCCCAATCATAAAACTCACAGACACAGAGGAAACCCACCAGTAAATCAGCCTGTCACTGGCTCTCACACACTGGGTTTGATCCTGGTGATATATAGCTTTAATATGTGGATGGAAAGATGGGGCAACAGAGAGGATGTAAGACAGACACACAGAGAGGGGGGAGAGGAAGGGAGAGAGGGAGGGAGGAGGAATGGCATGCAGCGAGTGAGTTTTTCGAGTTTATGTGACAGAATGTGGTGGCATCAGAAGAAATCTATCCAGCTTTTATAAAATAACCATAACAGGAAAATACTGATATGACTTTGCAATGTTTGATTATAAATCAGCTCATCAGTTTTACTGTGCACAGACTTAATCTTGCTAAAAAAATCCAAAACAATAAAAATTACTAAACAATTAAAGGAAACTGTGTGGCTACAGATAGGGCCTGATTTACTACAGGTTTATGTACAGTACTAAATCTCATGCAAACTTGGTAACACTCGCAAAAAACTGCATAACTGCTGATCTATTGAGGGTTTCACACTGGGGGCTGCATCTTTCCAATGACCAAAATAGTCCATGCTATGGATCTTGCACCATCATAAATATGCAAAGTGGGGCATTTTTGCCCAAATGCATGAAAAGGGAGGAGAAAATGCAAATACACATGCAGAGTGATTTGTCAAGCCTGAAAACGATTTGTTGTGGCTGTGAATGCATCTGAATTTAATATGTTTAAAAAGCAGGTGCAATCTGCTTGCACGGGGCTGCTGTTATTCGGGACGTCTTTATGCTTCCAGTAGATGATAAAGTTTATGTAATGCAGGGATGGCTAACCCTGGTCCTGCTTGTTTTCCAACTCTCCCTGCCCTACCCACTGCTGATTATGTGGGTCAGGTGTGTTCAGCCAATCAGAAAGTGTAACTGCAGGGCGAGTTGAAAAATAAGCAGTGCTGTGGCTTCCGAGGACCAGGGTTAGACACCCCCGGTGTAATGCATAACTGAGGGGAAGTTTTTAGGAGATTTCACCTTCGTCTTTTAAAGTAAGTCATATGGTGCAAAAGAAGATGAGTACATTTGGGTGCATTTGTATGTGTGTTTGTGTGTACTCACTATTACTTGCTATTTGCGAGCTTAGTAAGCCCATAGTGTTTGCTGGGAAGCAATAATAAAGTGCAACTTAAAAGTCAGATTTTTCTTTCCAACAGCAAATTGTAAATCAAGATAAAACAAAGAAAGAATAAAGATAAAATACAAATATGAACAAAGTAAACTCAACAACGGCACTGTTAATACTAAGAACTATTCATGACCTTTAAGTAGGTGAGATTATATTTGATTTCCCACAGAGTTAAACCTTCAAAATTTCATGTTTAAATTAAATTATATCTAAAATATATATGTATACAAGTATTATAAATTTTCCATTAGTACATACCTTGAAATCTTGAAAAGATTGATAAATGCTGACATTTGTGTCCAACATCAATCCAACATCAAGTGTTCCTCATTAACATCAGTGTGTATTAAAACACGCACAACAGGCTTTTTCCTGTTTATGTGTACTGGTTGAGTAATTCGAGAGTCTACAACAGATGGTCTGTAGGTTTACTTGCTCTACTTCCTAATTTACCCTCAAATCCTGTCCTCCTTTGACTAAAATCTATAAACACTGAATATAATGGAAACAAAGGCAATGTTGTTTAGAAATGAAGATTATCACACTCAACTGTGTGAAATTCATTGTTGCGAATGATGCAAAGTGCGCGGCAGCAGTGGAAATCAGACTGTTATTTCGCATCATGATCTCATCATGTAATCATCCTGCCTGCTGCTATAAAAGGAGAGAAGCTGGGCAAGAAGAGCAACAGATGCATATTTACCCCTGTCAGATTAATATTAATAAGCTGTTGATCACTGTAAATTGATCTGAATTGATTTGAAGAGCAAAGAAGAGATGTGAGAAGATGACGGAAGGTGAGATAAATAAAAGGAGGTGGGAGCACATAGGTGAAAAAATGAGCAAACCAAAATGAACTGGAAAGAAACTGTGGAAGAACAGGAAAACGAAGGGGAAAAGACAAGTAGAGATAGAATGACAGCGATCATGCAGAGGGTAAAAGCAAGACAGCATGGATGACAGAATGCTGAATCCCTCCACATCAATCAGCTATCATGGAAAATCAATTCTCCCTGGTATGGACAATAGTCTCAACAGCAGACAGAACAAGCAGCTCTATAGCCTCACTTCAGCCATTAACATTAAGAGACTGAGTGGTAACAGCACAGCCTCTCAGGTATCATTACAGTCAGTACGATCTTTATATATTGTTCTGGGCAGTACTGCAAAGTTCCACGCTTTTCAGGATTTGCATCATGCATAATATAATGAGGAGAGGTTATCTTTGGGTAAAAATAAAATGCTACCTGTATGGAGGCACAATAATGGAGTGGTTAGCACTCTCAACTCACAGAAACAAGGCCCTGGGTTCTAACCTGCCAGCTGGCTCTTCTGTGTGGAATTTAATGTACTCCAAATGCTTGTGTGGGTTTTCTCCTACAGTCCAAAGACATGCAGATTGTGTGTAGACTGTGGACCTGCAACAGACTGGTATCCTGGATCCAGGATCTTTCACGCAGCCACTTGGAATCAGCTCCAGCACCTCTGCAACCCCTTAAAATTTTAAGCAGTAAAAGTAACAGAAAGATGCACAAAATGCAACCCAATTTTCTAATATGGAACATAGCCATAAAATACTGTGTATGGAGGAAATATATATTTGCCTTCAAGAAATGATGTGTTAAATGTTACAAAGTAGCTCAGTGTGTCTAGGGTTTAGCTTAATCAAACCTTTACTCTCTGCTTATTATGGTGTAGTTGTCTCTCCCCATATCACCACTGGTGAGGCGGGTGTGATTATATATCTGCTTTCCTCTGCGATGGCATCATTTGTTAAAGTGACAGAAATGGTTTGAGCACTGCAGTCCTGGGACCTTTGTGGATGTGTGTGTTTGTGTGTAGGCACATGCACGCGCTGTGATGATAACAGTACATTACTTTGTTAAGAAAACAGGCAGTTTGTGCTTTGGTTCCATAGGGATCACAGGCGGCACACAGCCAACAACCAGCATCTATCTTTATATGTGTGCATGAGCACATGTGTGTGGCATAGACAGCATTGTGACAGCTTGGTGCTCCCTGTAGTGTACATGTGTACATGTAAGATCCTCTTTTTGTCAGCACTGTCTTCTTGTGTGTGTGTGTGTTCTTGCAGCTACAACACTGGAGGGTCAAAGCCTTCATTTTTCCACAGTCTACTGCTGCAGAAAGATAAACATGGTACGCAACAAATGCAATTAACACATAACATTCTGGTCCTTTATCGGTGAACTCTGAACCCAGTAAGTGAGTATATGAGGATAACATCCTCACAGCAGGCCCCAGGGGAAGAGCTGAACACAGCGTTACGAGTTTACAACGTGGCGTCAGGCCCTGCAAAGCAGCTGCACACAGCTGGAGGCCAGTTTTTACCGAGAACGAACAGCAAAGCGAGGAGAGAGAAGGATGAGGCCACTGATCTGGCTTCAAAGGGAGGAGACATTTCTACATAGGGAGAATAGGATTTGGGCCATGGATTTGCTCTTTCAGGTGCATTTCATCAGCTGGATTTAAGTGACTAAACAAGCTTTAGAAAATACAGGCAGCAGAAACTGTCTAATAAGTGAAAAATTATTATGAGAACTGACTAGAACTAAATGAACTCTTGCAGTACATTTCAATGTTTCCTGTTTTCCAGTGTAAAAAAATGGCAAAAAAAAAAGAAAGGAAAAGGACAAAAAAGTCAACATTTTTAACCACCATTAGAATTTCAAAAAATGAAAAAAAAAAGAAGTTCAGGGACAAACTTTTTGAGCTCTTTATTTTATTTTATTTTTTTCCTTTCTTACTCATGCAAGACTTTGATGGTTTGGCTGATGAGGCAGCCACAGATAGATATTAGACATTCGAGTAATGTTCAACTTGATCTACATCATCGAAACTGTCAGTGATGCTTCTGTGAATCACAGGCTAAAAAGAAACAGTGACAACTGTGACAAAACAATTATCACAAAGCTGTGTTTTTGACGGTTGCATATTACTCTATTCAAGGTGTAGAATTAATTTTACACATTGTGACTTAGTTTTCTCATTATCCTCCACGTAGAACAATGCTGTCTCTATCAGTAGCAGCTAGGGGAGTGCATTTCAACAATGCCACTCAGGATGATGAATGGAGCTGGTTAACCTAATCTCATGTTGTTGCATTATCATATGCCATTGATCGAAATGTTCTTGTTGGACAGAACTGACACAGGCATCACACATCCAGTCTTCTGTCCTTCTCCTTATGGTTCCACCCCCCCACCCCACCACCCTCTATTTGCCCCTCTTTTCACTTTGCCTTTCTTTTCCCATCATATTTGAGGTTTTGGGACCATTTTATTCTAAATAAATAAACAAAGAAATAAATGAACGAATGATTAAAAATATAAATAATAAAACGTCTTCAGTGTTTTCTGACTTGGGAAGGGCAATGTCCGGCTTTCCCTGTGTACACATCTGCCAGGGAACATCTGGATAATGTCAGCCTTTCAACACTGAACACTGAGATGATCACTCCCTGTCTTCCCTTCCCTTGTCTGATATATATTGTGTCCTACATTCAGCATAATAGAAGTGGAGGCAGATGTTCAGCATTAAAATTATACAACGAATTGGATCTTATCATACGAGATCGGAAACAAAATGCTTTACTAGATGTGGAAACAAAGAGGTGCAGCAGGTTTAAAAACAGGCTGTGGTGGTTTAGATGGGCATTTAACAGTCAAGGGAGTGCAGTAGATTCAATATATCAAGGAGTGAAATTTCCAACAATATAAAGTTATTTATGCACACATAGCTAATACTAATAATACTACAGTATAACTTTATATAGTAATAAAAAATACCATGGCTATTGCAAGTAAAAGGATGGTTAATGTACAGCTAAATTTAGGTAACTAAAACACTTGGTTATGCATAAAACACATTAAAATAATATTATTATCTATTCTAATTGTTGCTCATGGACAGACACCAAAAACACAAGGAAAAAAAGCTCAATTGCCTGCTAAAATAATAATTTAAAAAAAAATTCCTTTCTTAATTTTAATATTCCAAAAAATAATCGATTGTGTGACCACTTTTTTTTTCACTAAGGATGAATTTTCCCAGGCTTTATTTACCCACCCCTCAAACCCAGTGGTGAGGTAATACAATTCATGTTCAAACATAATAATCTGGATAATATATGATGTTTGTCCAT
>OMLM01021012.1:91358-105483 GCA_900302695.1 Helostoma temminkii | reverse complement strand
TAACAGTATTGCTCTCTCAGATGTCCCAGGTTTATAAAGTAAGTCAAAAACCAAAACACAGATAGCACTGACTCATAACTTACTTTATGTTACAAAAACACATCAACATGTTGCTGTATAATGTTAAATAAATAATAATGTAATCATAATTGCCTTTTTTATTGTAGAAAAAACAAAGCTGACAATTATAATTAAAAATAAGATAAAATATAATACAGATGATTTTTGTCTCTTTTTTTAATTAAAAATGTTGCACAAATTTCTTCATTTATACATACAAACATTTTTACAAAGAGGGATGGCCATGTACATATAGTGGGATCTGTAGCGCTAGTTGCTATTATCATGATGTTTTACATTATGTACATGCTAATTAGGACATATAGCAGCAACAACAGCATCCACAGGTAGACCAAGTAACAGAGGACTGACTGAATGACATATTGAAAAGGGCTGGGTTTCCCAAAAGCACCAAAGTCATCCCCTTATCCACTAGATAAGCTTAGTCTAGTCAAGGCAATAACATTTTCATTCAAAGTGCTCAAATACTGTGTATTAAGTGCTTGGAACAAGCTTAAAGATAACATCATTGTAACTAAATATTACCCATCCAACAGCACAAAGTGCCACTTCAGAAGTAATGTATGTGTTGCACCAGCAGATTGACTGGGTGACATCAAGAAGGAGACTAGCATCTTTAATTATGTACTTCATAGTACAAATATCATGGAAGGTGCCTTTAGGAAATCCCACCCTGAATATATGATGTAGTATGATACTGTCTCAGAAACCCATTCACTGGAAGTGTTGCAGCTCTTTATGGGTGCTTCTACACCTTTGATAATTTAGGGCAGTGCTGGTAAAGCCAATGTCCCTATGAGAACACAGAAGCAAGACTGGAAAACAAATTAAAACTGGAACTTTTTGCTTGGTGATGCCACCAACCTTAAATACAGGAGGCACTCGATGCATTAAACACACCAGGATGTATGGATTAGGAACTAATTTCAAACTAGAAATAAGTACATTTCAAATCAAAGAAGAGCATGATCCTATTTGGCTTCTGTTAATAAGTTATGGATTCAGACAAAGACAAACACAATAAAGGTTTATAACGCTGTCAGCAGTGGTGATCTAAACTGGCTGAACAGAGAGTATAATTCATATCCTAAAAGGAAACTAACCAGTGTTGTGTATCACTGATGATGCTAAACTGTCTTACTTGAAGAATTATTACTTCAACTGAAGTAGAGAGACATTTCTAAACACTTCCACAACCAAATGACACCTGAAGCATAGGCTTGCCTGTTACTGCTGCATCTTATTTAAGTTTTCCTCTTATTAATGCTTCCCCGTTTTCTTTCTCTCTTCTTCCTTAACCTGCACTCTCATTTCCTGGCTTTGCTCCACCTCTGTTTCTCACTTATTTGAGAAAAAAAAGAAGAATGTATACATCCTGAGATTCCACACAAAAGGTACTGGACTGAGGAAACAGCACTGTACAATATCTGTTCATAAGCACATAAAGAAACAAGAAAATTATGTGTATGGGTGTGTGTCAGGTGTGTTATGGCCCCTGTACCTTCAAAGCACAGCGTACAATACAATACACATATGACAGATTTGCGGCTTCCATACAATGAGACTATTTAACTGATTATCATAATTATTGCTTTTATGTGACATGTCTAATGAATGGAAATGCTATGGGTTTTACTTCAGAGTAAAATGGCTCGGTCCTCACCTAGGTGCATCCATACCAGCTCAAGTTCTCTCATGAATAGAGGCTGTAAATGTAGGTAGTTACAACAAAATCTCATGCCTCAGACTTTATTTGTCCAGGAAGGGTCCACATCCAGGGGAGCTGAAGCTGTCTGCCATGTTCTTCTACACAAGGCATCTCAGCAGTTTCACTGCCTCGTTCCACAGGCTGGTGGAAAGAGAGCGTGAGCAGGCTATCTGGCTTTATGTTGATCTAGTCCCTGCCCCTTACCCAGTCCAGTTCTCCAAGTCTCACTGACCATCTTGGGTCTCCTCTGCTCTTCCTACCCTCCAATTAGTCTGTAAGGCATCTCAGCTTGGGCATGGAGGGATGGAGGGTTGGAGAGTCAGCCAGGTAACTCACTGGCAAGCTGCACTGAAATCTTCCCTTTTCTCTCTCAGGACTTCAGTATCGTCTTTAAACAAAACAATTAAAGCCCTCTTTTGACTCGTAATTTTGTCCATCCTACCTGTTTATAGTTTGGATACGCAGCCTCTGTGTTAGAGTGCGATCAGCAACCACAGTCTGTTAATACAGACGGACAGATAGGTTCATCTTTTAAACAGGTACTGGGCCATTCTTGGTGTGGGAATCAAGGGCTTTGAGGCTGCTCACGATCTTCTTCTGCGGTCCTACGATAGTCACTCCAACCTTTTTTAGATCCCTGGTTTGAGAGAGTAAGAAGAAGGGGGGGTTGGAAACAAGACACAATCAGACAGAGAGATGAGACCGGGGGAAACATGGGGAGAAAAAATGAAAAGTGTGCATTAGTGATTGAGGATGTGACACCCAGGTGACCTTTCATGACATGGTCTTTGTGCTGCTCCCCTCACTTTCCCCTGCAGCTGTCATTCACAAAGGACTGCATTTCCCAGAAGGCCACTGGACTGCCACATGTCTGGAGGAGTTGTGTGTGTGGTGGGCTAACAAGCAGAGAAGTGGGCCTGTGGGGCTAAACTGACAGCTACTATTATGACCCTGTCAGTGAAGGAAACAATGGCATGCAAAATCCGCACTGGAAACAAGACCTAGTTTCCTGCACTGAATTGGATTTCTTTGACAGACTAGGTATAAATATGTGGAGAGGAGCAGCATGGGATCATGTGTAGGATAAAATACTGGTTCTGTTAACTTGTTAAAAGATCTTAAAAGATTGGTACATGCAGTTTTAGAGTTATTATGTCAGCGTCACATGTGCTATGCATAAGAAACACAGTAGTTAGTCAGCTTAGGTAAATGTCAAGGCTCTTTTGTAACAGACTGTAACTACAATGCACACAGTGGTTTACATAGAGCAGTACACCAACATTGTTGAGACTACAATAGACAGCAAGTCATAGAACATGTTCTTTGTCCACCAATTTACAATGAGAGTATTAGTACAACAGTTGCAGTTGGAGCTGTGCCAGAAAACACGTCAGTCTTTAAGAAAGTTTATGTTATTCAAAAACAACATTAGGTTTTTTTATTATTTGCAAGCAGAAGGTTTAGTTTGCCAAAACAGCCAAAAGAGTAGACATATAGAAACAAGTGGATTACCCAGAAATTCACAGACTTTGCTTCACTTTATGCTACTGTATAAAGGGATGGTTAAATAAATCAAGTAATTATTTAAATAAAAATGAACTCAAAAACTAGAGGAGTTTTGTTATTCTTTTGTTGTTTTTGTAGTCACACCTTACTCTTAAATTATTGCTGAATAGTAACTATCCCTTTAAAAGTATGACAAGTGAAAGCTCATCAGTGGTTCTGGAGATAAGTTACTGCTCCCACGTGTGGAGCCTCTACTCTTTTGTCCTCCACCCACCATCCAAAGCCTGAGAAGGTGGAGAGGAGCTGGGCATTAGAGAGTGGTGATCCCCATGGATGGCTCCCATTCTGGGCAAGTCGCTGGTGTGACGTGGACCTCCGTCAGAACCACTCTACTGAGACACAGCCAGGCCCAGCAACATTAACACTTTACACTAGATGTCATCAGTATGCACATTCTCTAGGATGGTATTCAGTGCAATAAATCATATGATATGTACTACTGTACATGTTATATGTTTGATGTACATCATCTATGAAAGTAGAAATGAAGATGCTGCACTGTTTATCATGGATAGGAACTTGTGTGATTGAATAAGTGGGAGAAAACTTTTTATGACCTCATAATATACAGACATTATTTGTCATTACTAGGCAGTCCTTGGCAAAAATCTACAAAATCAAATAACTTAAAAATATGCAGCATAATTTCTTACATAGAGGTACATAGAGTTTAAGGTTGAGGCTCATTGAATTTACTGCTATATTATTATGGCTGTCTCACTTTGGAATATAACTATTTGTCATTCAAAAACCCTGTTTTTCTAAGACTACTGAATTAAAAAAAAACCTTCTAGACATGAGTGCAATGATAAAAAGCATGTGTGTGGGTATATAATAAACACCACTGCATGCACTGACAATACAACAATGCAATATAATTTAAAAGCGGCTTAAACTTGAGGTCATGTACATTAATAATAGAACCCAGCAAACACTGTGGTGTACTGTTTTGAATTCCAAAAATATGATGGGATTTGAGGAAATGTTGGCTTTTTAAGGGTTTGTAGACAGTTGAACCACAAGTAGACACATTTTGATGTTTGAAACATCAAGAAAACCAAAGAAACGTCACTGATATTATTCAACTGAAATACTGGCACAGTATAACTGCGCCTGAGCACATTTTTACTAAAGGTCAAAGCAATTTTCTTGTCATCTTTTCAAAAGTTATGTTTTACACTTCTAGGCCACCATAAGGTCCTCATGATGAAAATCAAAAATTATAATTGATTCTTTTCAGATTAGGATCACGGTGTCATTTTAATCTGACAATATGTGACAGTGTCATTTTAAGTTGACGTAGTGTAACAGTGTCATAAACAATGATGGGAAATAAGAATCTGATAAACTACAAGAAAAACATTAGAACTATAGTTAGGCAGCAACTGTATAGAAACATGCACCATGATATGAGATAGATTAACTGAACATTTCTACATACCTTAGGTTTCTATAAAAACTTGGGTATGTTTATTTTACTTCATCTTAGTTATTTCCACCGCTAATCCCTCATATTGTAGCCTCCAAGATGATTTAAATTAAGTTAAATCAGAATATTATAACCTTTAATGAAGGTAGAAGACTGAATATACAATACACTGTCTTTCTTGACAATAAAAGACAATGTTAGTGTTTTGTCAACACAGATAGATTTCTGTTTTCTAGCAGTTTGCTGGGAAATTCCCTACTTTCTTTCAAACACCTGTAATGAACTTCCATGCACCCTGCCCCGATGAAGAAAATAGTCTAGATGATGCAGTATTTCAGTCACTCCATTCCACCTCATCTTGAAAAGGATTTCAATTACTCCAGCAGATGAGTCAGCAGACTGCAGCCAAGTATGATTACTGTTCCTTGGAGGTCAGAGCATTACCAAGCCTTGTGTTGAATATCAAGGACTAGATCAAGACTGTACAGATCAATAGAGCAATCTATATTGAGCATAGTCTCAGCAAAGCTGGGCTAGCCTTGTAGCTGAGTTAGCCTTGGGTCCCTTAGTCTCCACCTTCAATGGATTAATACTGTAGGGATCCAATTGAGAACCTACTGAAAAAAGGTAGACCAATATAATTTCTTCAGTGCAAGATTACACAGAAAGGCTTCTGGCTGATCAGCAGATTTGCACCTAGGTCCTTATTGCTCTGAGGTGACAGTGCTAAACCACCATGCCACCCAACTAAGCCACTGAGTCGAGATATATCATTAGAAAAATAACCTCAAATAGCCTCATCTCCCTATAGTGTCTATGGTATGAAGTTTCACTTGGCACTTTCCTAATGCAGTAGCCTCATAAAAATTCTAAGCAATTAAGTGCTAATATGTTTCACTTGCAAATCATTGCAATTTAATGCTGCCTTGGGAAGCTGCCTTTGGTGAAGATTTAAACTTTTCTATTCTATGTGGTACATTTAACAGCCACTACTGGACAACTCTTGACATCATCACCACAACATAACATTGCACAGCTTCTTTCTAACCCAACAATCCAATAGTGTTAATGTCCAGCAGCTTGGGAAGGAGTTACAGCTGGCTGCAGTAGTGACCACTACTCCCCAACTGCCCCCTTGCTGCCATCACCACAGTGAAAGGCTGCTTTGATCACAATGATTAGAAATGTCCAATTATTTACTTGGTCACATTCCACATCAATTAAGTCAGCAGCAGGCCAACGGAGTAACTGAAGCTGGAAGAAAGAGAGAATATTTCTGCACACTTTCCGTTGCAAAAAAAAAAAAAAGTCCAGTCACCTACTGCTGTTTTGTCATTAACAATTCCTGTCAGTACAGGACTCCATTCATCCCTTCATCTGTATCATTTCCCACCAAAATGTCAGCTCAAACCCTAACAAGAAGAACTACAACAACTAATATCCCTACATAAATATTTCCTGCATTATATTGTACTTTATTAACATCGAGAATGTGTAGTTTAGTAATGGTTCTGTAGTTTTCTTTACTAACTGAGAACAACAGCCTGCATGTGCGTGTATGTGTGTGAGATCTTAACCAAGAGCCTCTTCAAATTCCAGAGCCCTGCCACGGTACTAAGGGCTTGTAAACACTGGTGACATGAATAGGCAGAGAAGCCTAATGTGTGTATCTGTGGGTGTTGTTGTCTTACTCTGTGGAGGTTTTGGCTAAGGTGTCACAGGAGCTGTAGCTGACACCGGAGAAGGCCTCCTTGCAGGGCAAGGTCCTCATTCCATCCATCCAGTCACCCATAGTCCCCATTGGGGGAGCCTCTGAACTACTCCTGTCCAACAACAAGTTGGCTGGTCTGGGAAAAGCAAGAGAAAGAAGTAATATAAATAAATTACCAAATTATGAACAAAATGTAATGATCTTTCACATTTAACAAATAGTTACGCTAAAGAACATAAGGCCATTAGCACCAAACAGATCTTAAGCTGACAGTGTAATCTTATTGCTACTATCTGCTTTTAGAGCAAATCACTGGTGAAAGGGGAAACATTACAACAACCATATAAATCTATGTACAAGATGATAAGTTGATACACACACACACACACACACACACACCCCAGGTTGTTTATGTATGTATTGCATAGAGCGAACCATGTGGTTCCAGAAGATATTTAACATATTCAATAATTAGATTACTAACAAAAGCTGCATCTATTTCTGTCTCATGTCATTAATGTTTCCTGCAGTACATGTACCATGTGGCAAAACTGAACATTAAATTTGATTAGACTTGATGGTTTCAATTGGATCAAATCAAATTAAATGCATTGCGTTGAGCTTTAGAGTGCTCAGTCAACAGTAGAGGGTGAAGGAAAGGCTGCAGGCACTGCTCTGACTAGTCCTGATTGATGGGGGAATAGGAAGGACAAAAGAGGTACAAAGACATCCTGAGAGCAAGAGAGGAATATTATAGCTGGAGTGTAGAGGGGAAGCTGAAGATGACAAAGAAAGCAATTTTTTATCAATGTCTAATGTGTCTCTCTGTGATGTCATCAATGTGGTTCACTTAACTGTTGTGAAATTTGATCACATCAAGGCAGGAAATGGAAAAGCAGGTCGAAGCACATTGGCTCAAACTTGGACTCAGTATCAAACAAAAGCCCAAGTTAGATTACTTTAAGTGTTTAATGCTGAATTTGAGAATAGCATTTAAAACTGGGTTGCAAAGGCACTCTTCTTTATAAGGACACTCTGCACCTGTCTTGCAGATTTGACAAAGGCACCTGCATCAACACACGCAGACACTAACACATACACACAAGGGAAAAGAGCCTTGCTCACAAGGCAAGATGGGACAGGGCAGAAAAAAAGGGTAGTTCTTCCTCAGGGAATACTATTCATAGTCTTGTAAATAAACTCATTATAATACTAGGATGTCCACCTCTGCCAGACTGATTTGGATTGGCAGGGATGTTTGGAACCACTGTGTGTGTGTGTGTGTGTGTATGTGTGAAAATCTGGGAAATATTACCCAAGGTTTGGATACATTCTGAGAATTAGGAAGGTAAACTGCACTCTATTGCAGTGGGTGTTAGTAAAGGTTGACTCTGTCGCAATGTCTTTTCTCTTTTTCTCTAATTTAACTGGCTCATATTACAAAAATTTACAATGCAATATAAACATACTGAGTTGGCATACACAATTATATGCTAAGTAGGCTCTTATTTATTGAACTAAACATGCTGTATGCTCTTATAGTGAAGAATAGTAAATTAAAAGTTATGGGTATGTAGTTTTTCTGATCTTTTACAGATGTACTTTTCATCCCCGTGCAGTATATTTTGATTTAAAGAAGCAAAACACAATTAAACAAACGCTACAATGGAAAACATCAAGCTGTGTCAAGCAACAATGTTTAAAAACCCCATACTAAGCTGAGAAAAGTGAGATGACGTTTCAAACACAGACGGGAGAAAAAGAAGAAAAAAAAAGATGCATTTGAGGTGGTGGAGTGGGTGTTGTTACAGTGATTGAGTCTTTTCCTGCCAGATCAGAGGCCTGTCAAAATGCTGCAGCCCCCCAGGACCTCCTGGAGAGACTGGTTTGTAGGAAAAGGAGGGGATCAAGGGAGCATGGGGGTGGTTTGCATGAGCAAAAAAAAGAAAGTGTGAATCTTTCTCAGAGAAAAAAAAAATCTGAGATTTGTTATGAGAACAACAAAAAAGCAAAAATACTAGTTTTGTAAAAAAAAAACATAAAGGAATAGTGATGATGATGTTTATTCCTGACCTTTTTCCAATATACATTTGCTAAAATACAAGTTGGAACAAAAACTGTGATATTTTGGAAACATCTTAGATTTTACTTTTGGACTGTCAGGATGAATAAACTTTTCTTTACAGTATTATTGATTCTCTCCTCTCCTCCTGTACCCGCTTTCTTCTTTTTCTTCTGTGATCTCGTCTCCCTCTTTATCCCCTGCCTTCTTTTCCCCTCTCCTGTTTCCTCTGAGAGGTAAACTGTAAATGACCTTATTTCCCCTCCCTTATCATTTTCTTTGTTTCCTTTGTTGTTTCATTTTCAGCAACATCTCACTGTTGCAACATAAGAGACAAGATGATTGGAGAGGAAACAATGAAACAGAGGGATGTGATGAAGGGGGAAAGAGAGAGACAAGAAAGCATCTGTCAGCCTGCAGGGAGGGTTTTTCAAAACCCCTCATGGACTTAGCATCATATAGCAATGCAGAAAACACCCGCTCGAACAGAAGGAAGTATAAATATGCCGGAGAGAGAATAAAGTCTACCCCTTCTCGTTTTCACTTCCCTTCTTACATATTTTTGACCTCCAAAGAACCAGGGCTGTGTAGTCTCTTGTTTTTAGAGCTCTCAAGGGAGCAACGAGGTGGACGAAGGGAAGAGATTGAACAGACATATGTGGGTAGGACAGTGTAGGAGGAATTCACCTCTCACTGTGTTACTGGGGTAATTCCCAGGATGTCCCTGGAAGAGATTATGCTGATATATAGGACCAATGTTTGTGATATTAATTGAAATTTTGATCTATGTGTATCTGTTGCCTCTGTTGTATAGGATGTGTATGATTTGATTTAAATCAACAGCAGACAAGTGATTTGAGGGAAGCTATAAACCTAAATTCTTTCAAGTGTGACTTTTAAAAATTGATTCCAGTCAATAATGTGTGAGTCTTACTCTGAACACTTTCTATTACTAGCCAGAGTTCCAGTGAGTGTAGTGGGACAGTGGCTTTTGACTTATCTTCATTCTCCATTTTGTTTTGCATGAGGACAAAGTTTTGTATGTGAAAACCCTGAATGACCTTCACGTGTACATGTAGCAGTACAATACTGACTACTGGACATTAACAACACATATTGTTAATACATTAACAACACTTATACATTAACAACACCTATGTACTCAGACATACTAGTACTAGTTATGTTTGAATACTTTGGGTGCAGCCATTGCCATACTGTGGTAAATACTCATTTGAAAAAAGTAATTTGTGAAAATTTGCTATCACTTGTGTTTAACACACACTATAAAAGCAATAACATAGACAGTGGCCTTCAACCCTAAATTGGACCACTGCTGGCCCATAATTAGACTCTAACAGCCAAGCTTGGCCCACTAACCCCACTCTGTCTTCATCCACCTACAAGGATACTAAATTCTGACCAGGTGCCACCAGCAATGTCTCCAGATGCTTTACACTGGTCCTAGTCCTTTGGTCTGGGCTTTGTGGAGAAGGGGGTGCTCCATTAGCTGGCCAGGACAGCCATGAGACAAACGAGGTGTGTGGAGCTAAGTGCAGCTGCTCCCGCTGTGCAACTGCTGCCACCACACACACATACACATATACGCACATACACACATTATCCTCATAAATCACCGCAGCCGGCTCTGTTGGCCAGTCTGTGCTCACCCAGTGTTAAAAGCCAATCGGGAAAATTACATGCAAACTCCAAGGGACCCATTTTCACTTTCTTAAGAAATCATTAGTCAATGTTATGAGCTTTGACGTCTCCATAATACCATGGGCATCTGCTGTAGACCCAGTGCCCCCTCCCTGCTCAGAATTGACAAGTGTACACGTTTCAGCTCCTTGGGAATAAATAGTGGCCCCAGCAAAAGAGAGAAGTGCAAGAGGTAAAAAGGGTAAAATGGGTAAAAAGCACAGAGGAACATCTCATTAAGCAGCATGAGAATGATAAATATTCATTTAAAGGTTTCATTATTTCAAAGTAAATAAAAGGAAAGGAGGGCAGTAATCATTTTCAAGTAACGCCCTGCTACCACAGGAAGCAGGAAGACAGTGTTTATGTCAAGCTCCTGTACTCCCTGGTTCCACAAACAAACAGATGTGCACCAAGGGAGACAGAAATGTACATAACACTTCCAAGCATGTCAAATTTTTCCCAGTTGGAACCCTTTGTCTTTTTATTGTCCACTAATAATGGTGAACTACTCCTTTTGTAACTGCTGCTATTATCCTAATGTATAGTATGTGTAAAGTACTAACTGAAACAGTAAGGAACCAAAAACACCACAAAACCATGAGAGAAAAAGACAACATACTACATAAGTTACCAGTATTAACAGGTTTACCTGGATGTGGTGTTGGCTGTGATTTTGAGGCTACCAGGGTTGCGGATGAGTTTATCTAAGATGCTGACAATCTGCTCAAACTTAGGTCGGTTGTTCCTCTCCTTCTGCCAGCAGTCCAACATCAGCTGGTACAGGGTAGCTGGACAGTCCATGGGTGGGGGGAGACGGTAACCCTCATCAACAGCTTTTATTACCTGGATGTATCAAAAATAAAAGATAATAAATGTTGCATAAAATATTTTTTTGAGCATTTCTCTCTTTATCAAAATGTATGCCAAAAATGGTGTTCATATCATACTTGATCAATTAAACACAGATTTGGTAATGTTGAATAATGTTGAATAGCACCTAACATTACTTCTTCAAATCAGTTTTTAATTGACTTAACAGAATCAACAATAGGTTTTTTGTTTTGGTCCAGTGTAGCCTACTACTTATGTGAAACTGTATTCCCCAGATCCCCTTGGGTTGTGTCCTGTCTATGACTGGTGGTACTACTGATGTGGTCAATTTGCCACAAACACAACTTGGCAGAACTTACATCCTGATTGGACATCTCCCAGTATGGCCTTTCCCCATATGACATCACTTCCCAGAGCACAATGCCATAACTCCAAGCATCACTGGCTGAAGTAAACTTCCTATACGCAATAGCCTCTGGAGCCGTCCACCGGATAGGAATCTTACCGCCCTGAGAGACAAAACAAAAGCAAAAAGAAAAGGTCAATCAGCCATCCAGTCTATCAGTCTGCTCAAACTATCATTCCATAAATCAAAATGAATGAGCCAATTGGGTCTCACTGAGTGAGATTCAGATTCAGGGTGTGTTTTTTCTGAGTCATATGGATTCTGTGATTTGGACTGAGTACAATGATCTTAACCAGAATCATACTGTAACTGTAAAATTTATTTTTCTACTCATGTAGGTCTGCAGTAAAGCCTGCTTCATATTGTCTCAAGGAGACGCTTCCCACACAGAAATTTCTTTTTCAATTTTAGTGTACCATTGATTAATTGGCTCTCGCAATCTGTATAAACAAAAAAATATATAATACTGAAAACAGTTTTCCAATAATGTGGAATTTGAAAGAGAATCTTGTAATGAGAAAAAATATTGATCATATTCAGTTTTAGACAATGCGAGGTCACACACACACTGTCCTCTAGATAACACACTTTTATACTGCCTGATCTCTGCTTCTTCTCACAGAGGGCTGAATAAGACAAAGATAAACATATGGTAACTAACTGTACACGTCTTCACAAACCAACACATACACACAGAAAGACAATACAAACACAAACACACATCTGCACTACAAAGAGGTTAAAGTGGAAGAGAAATAAATAAAAACGCAAATGGCCAAAACTATAGATTTCATGGGAGAAACGTGAGAGAAAAAGGAAGGTAAACCTGGATATGAATCTGCTAGTGTGCATAGAGCATGTGTGGAGCATAATCAGTTACTGTACTATGGCAGAGTGGCAAAGTTTATTATTCTGTCTCATTATTTTAGATTATGTATTTCTGGGAGAAAGGCAAGAGAGGCACGCTGACTGTTTATTTGACAAGCAATTCTCAGCCAGCAAATTATGCTGTGTTTAAAGGGGCCGCACGCACGGTCTAGACATTAGGATTCTGTGATGAAACACGTAGCAAAAAAAAAAAACACAAATGTGTGCCTCAACATGTATGTCAAGAAAAGAAGACTGTATGTCAACTGCCACCTTTCAAGATCTCTGCTGTTTCTTTAAAGCAATTAATCAATTATACTTTTTGTTTAATCGTCAATCGTCACCAAAACCTTTCTTTCTCTTTAAGGTTTTGGTGACCTTTAGCAATTTACCAACTTCTTTAAAACCTGAAAATACTATTTGGACTGAAATCTAAATCCATCTCATAGAAACATGGTTGACTTCTTATCAATGAAATACATTCCCTCTGGATATATGGTGCATGGAGTGGCCCTCTGTGTGTTTTCCCAGCAGGTGTTTGTTTGTCATTTCTGTGCTGTGATCCAGGGAGGCAAAGCTTTGTGGATTTATGTTTTTCTTATCACAATTCTATTTTTATTTATCTGTGCCTCTTCCTTGCCATGAAGAACGAGGGATGCAGTGTGGTTCCTCAGATTACTTTAGTATACAGGATGTGTGTGTGTGTGCCACAACATATGAACTCAGAATGCATACAATAACAATGACAACATTGAATGACTTCAGTGTACTTGGCTTTCTAATAGTTTTCGCTGAAGAGGAACTGTTTAGTCAACTTATACAAATGACCAAACAATGCTGTAGCCAGTTTTCAGCCTAAAATAATAAGTGCTGGATTAAGTACATTGTTTCCATTTCTTCAGAAGGTTTTGCATTGCATTTTAAGTGAAATATGCCTTTAAATAAACAATTGTGTTCCCTAGGCCTGTGCCAAAGTTACAGTCATGTAAAAATGTGTGCCCTCCTCATCCACCTCATCCCTTTTCCTTTTTGGCTTCATTTATGTTGAATAAATAATGGCACAGTAAAAAAGTTATATGTTGATCTGATGGTGTATTTACCTAATACTAAGACCTGTTACAAATTAAAAGAGTGGGAACTGACTTTCACACATGAATGTTCATGGTGTCATTTATATCCTTATTTTGCATGTATGCTCCAGCTCACCCTGGTGGTGTAAGCAGCCTCTGGGTCGTCTTCCAGGACTCGTGACAGGCCGAAGTCTGACACTTTACACACCAGATTGCTGTTGACCAGGATGTTTCGAGCTGCCAGGTCTCGGTGAACGTAGCCCATGTCTGACAGATACTTCATGCCCGAGGCGATCCCGCGAAGCATGCCAACCAACTGGATGCCTGTAAACTGGGCATCATGCTTCTGTAAGGAATAAAAAAAAACAAGGAAGACAGATGGGAAGAAGGAAAGGAATGCAGAAAGTTCTATTAATGCCACACATGTAACATATATTATATAGAACACATAGAGACTCTGACCTTTCTGGCCATTTACATAAAATGAAACCTTTCTATCCACAGCATTGTCATTAACCTTTAAACACCACCTTTGACATTCTGCAGGGCATCTTCAGCTCAACTGTGAAATCCCAAAGCTTGAAACACAGTGATGTGTGGAAATTGGGATCAGACAAATATATAAGAAATAGTTTTCAATCAGTCATATAATGACATTTTAATACTTATATATTATATATACTTATATAT
>OMLM01021012.1:30125-80977 GCA_900302695.1 Helostoma temminkii | reverse complement strand
GTGGGTGGATGTGTGTAATCTTAGCTCTTATAAGCCAAGAGAGGATCAGTAAGTCTTATAATGAGCCATGGGTTTATACTCTCTCTGAACAGTACTGGCAGCTGCCAACTTTTGACACACATGCAGACATGTACACACCCACATTTCTTAGTGTTCTCCTATACACACATGTAAATACTGCACAGTAGCCATACAATTGTCATTTTAAAAATACACATTATCTGCTTTTAGGCAGCACTGATAGGACAGATCAAAAAGATTTCTGTGATTGGTAGAGATGAGACTCAAACTGATATTTCAAGTCATGTGAGTGGGGGACAGACCTGCCAATCAGGACGTAGAGCAGCACGGTGAGCAGGATGATGGCCACGGCAGAGGAAATGGCAATCAGAACAACCTGACTGCTCTCACTGGAGATGGAAAAGGCTGCTGAAAAAAACAAAAACAATAAAGTTATGAGTAAACTAGCTCATTAACTTCCCAGTCCTGTTCCATGACTACTTACCTAAAACAAATATTCATTTTATAAATCAATCAGTTGCCATGTAAAAAAAGTTGTATTTGCGAATATTGCAAAAAAAAATCACATCTTATGGGTTTTGAAGACCAATACTACTGAAAATTTGATTAGTGCAAGTAAGGTGTCACAGGTATTATTTTGCACAAATAAAGAACTTGTTCAATTTCACTGACTGTTGTGTTATAAATTAGAAAAGTCATTGAAACATCTTTCAAACCACTGGACATAAAGACTGAAACTGTGCTAGAAAAAAAATAACACGCACACTGGTGTAATTCTAATTAAAATAGTAACATAATCTCAACATTTATGGACCTTTTACATAATCAACAAAGCAACTAGAGCGGTAAAGACATTTCTCTAAAGCATCTACTGTACGTGCTGAGCTTACAGTCGGGGCTGGTCTCAAACTGGAAACTGGGGCTGCTGCTACCGTATCCGGCAGCGGTGCGAGCTCTGATCTGCAGAAGGTAGGCAGTGTTGGGCTTCAGACCATTCAAAGTCACATTACAACCCCGAGCACGAAGGATGGTGTAGCTGGTCTCCTGCTCTTCCTGTAAGAAAAGAAGGACAAAGGAAGTGTAGGTAAGAGAAAGAAATGGAATTTGACAACTCACATAAATATATATATGTACTGCAATTAAGCCTGGGTTGGAATGAGGAATACAACAAGCACATGCACACAAATGTCCCAGACTGTTGGTTGTTTCCTTCCCAATCTGATGAATTATGCCCTGATATTTTATGACTTCTCTTTAACTGATGTTCACTAATAAAACAACAGAAGGATTTACACACCAGGTCTATATTTGGCACATTGTTTCCAGATGTAGATGGAAGAAAAATGGTGGAGCAAAGATGAGAAGGCAGTATATAAATATGAACGAGAACAGATTTCTGCACTGAGAATAAAAGGGGTACCAAGTCCAACAGTTTTATTGGAATGAAGCTGTGATTATTATATTGTCACACTTGTATTTATTTAATACTGTTTTATGCTCTGTATCAGGTGTTAAGAAAGATATGTTTTATTAATTAATAAGCAACAATCAAAACTGATTGGAGAGAAACTTACGAACATTCAAATCAAACAAAATTTCCAAACCATCCAACCACCGTTATTTTCAAACCATCTGTATTTCCCCTAACAGCGGATATTACTCAGAGCTCTGAGTCAAAAGAAAAGTGAATACAAGATGTAGCTAATACAGCTAATTTCATAGAAATCTGTGGAAACTAACCAGCTAACCCGATCACTCTATCACATGTTTTAGCCAGTGCCGGTTTGTTTGCTTGTGTGTACAGTTGTAATTTGTAAGTCTGTTGAAAAAAACTGCAATATCTTATTATCTCGTGGACTAAGTGGACGATAGAGAGCCATTTGACTTTTATGGAAATCTTGAGTAGTTTCAACCTGAGTAAAAAGACAAGGAGCTAAATTAGATGAAAGAGGAAAGAAGACAAACAGAGGCAGAAGCAGACACAATTCTCCTGAAAGAGAACATATGTTAAGAAAATGGCGATGTTTCTGTGGTGCCTGCTCTCCAATGCAGACTGAAGACAAAAACCTTTGTTGTAAGGAGTGGAACCTATTAATGCTGAACGTGAAAAATGTGTCCATGTATAAGGATTATCTTAGCTGTGTTACCATCACTACTGAAACTGCAATGCTAATCGACATAGTTGTCCTAAAATCTGTATGTCACCTATCTAATATGGGCTGGGACAATACACCACCACTACACGCTGGATGAACCAAATGTTGGAAAATTTGAGTGCCACTGTCAATAAGAATGAAGGACAGAAGTCTATGTGAAACATAACACAGGACCAGTATGAAAACACTATACTGAAGCAGTGTGGTGGGTAATGTCCCCCAGTAATGTCTCTCAAATTTCAAAATCTTGAAAGAGACAAAGTTGGCCATCCAGCGCTTGTCAACAAATGTTGTCTGTGCCTCGTGGTGAAAATTACTCAGCCTGTCTGTGTCATGTCCTGTTGTCATATCATAACTGATGCTGTGAGACAAATTGTCAAATAGAAGGAACATAGAACAAGACTGATCTTAAATCTTAATGACAACCTATTAGGGATGACTTCACCCACACTGAACACAACATAGCCAAGCCCATAAAAATCATTCTAGGGCAAACCGTGTGCAGGCAGAGTCAGAGCCTCATTTTACAGATCCACTTATTAAGAGGTATTGATTGGTAAAGGCAGTGGTATTAAAACACACACAAACGCACACGCAGCTTCACACCTTTTAATAGAGTGGATCAGAGTTTTATGGAGCACAAAGATTTAAACTGGTATATGAGTAAGGTGGTAACTGATACACCAGACATGAGCTTGTGGCCATTTAGCACTCAGGACAGTAGGAGAATATCTGAAAAATCACACAGGCGTAGCGGAAACACCTTTGTGTGGATGTGTAAGAGTGAGATATAGAGACACAGACACCCCTCCTCTATGCATACTGCAGCCCAACAAGCTGTGTGATTGTGTGCTATCCACTGTGTCTGTGTGTCTAAGCAGAACACTGCTAGAATTTAATATGGCCTCTGTGCTGTGTTCTGCTTTGATAAAGTAAACAAAGCTGTAGCAAATTATGACTTGTATAACACACACACACAGTCATAGATGCAAGCGCATACAGACCCAAAAACAGGAGATGTAAAGCAGCAGTCTTGTAAATACAGTTTTTCAGCCAGCATTCCTTCCATCTAAGACTAAATAAACAGCGCAAATTAAAGTGGATTTGAAGCTCTCTCTTTGCTTTTTAGATTATGATGATAAAACATGCAAAAACAATCAGCAAAGTGTATTCCCACAAATTTTATTTTCACAAAGTGCACTTGAAAACACTTATCAGCTGCAGAGTGGACTTTAGCCTGTTAAAGTGACAGAAAGATCATACAGTTTGCCTGGGATTTCCAAAGATGAAACACCTCTCGTCTTCTGGGAAGCCTTTTGGTTGGGAATTCCCAAGAATACTGTATCACCAAACAATCTCATAGAATTCCCATGTATAGAATAGCAGGTGATTGCATGTTAGGCAATTCACCCTATAACTCTGCAACTGTGAAACACGGTTGTAATTTAATGTTAACATAAAATTCCCTAACACGTTGACAAATAAATAAATTGCTTCCAGAAAATATATTTTTTCCTGCTAAAATCAATAAAGCTGATCTTGAAGTACAACTTCAAGTTTATTAGTCTGCAGCTTTATTTAACTTTGTTATGGTTGTATTTAGGCACTCACAGAACTTGGTTAACGTTAAGGAAAGATTGTGGCTTGGATTCATACTGTAGAAATACATTTAATAATCACACCACACACAACATGTTTATTAACCTTTAAACAGAACCATCAGTGTTTTCTGAAATCTAACTGTGCTTGTCTTGCCTAACTCTAACCACACACAGTATTCTGGTGTTGAATTTGGGTCCCAAGCACTATACAAACACCACCACACTTACATACTTGCACTTCATTCATTTAAAAAATATGTTGCATTGGAATATAATCCAGCTAGTGATTACATTTGCTACAGAAATGTAATCATATTTGCAGTGCAGTCGCATGGGAACGTAATTCCTGGGAGACAGACATGAAAATGATTCTTCTTGATAAAAGCTCACTCTTTATTCAGTCTGTTTGTGTGTTTTGTTTCATCTTCCTGTTTATGTTTGTATGCAGTTATGGCTGTGAGTTTATGTGCAAACATCTTTCTGTCTCATAAGTGAGTCATGGTGTGGTCTTGGTGCGGGGAATTTGTGCTCCACCTCTTGCCCTGCTATTGCCTCAATCCCTGGCATGTTAGAGTCAGTGTCACTCTGACTACCAGGCAAATAGGGCATGGAATAAGCATGGAATACACCCTTTTTTTCCAAGATTTTATATCACTGGGTATGTGTGACTATTGTGGAAAATCTTCTGAGAACTTGGTTTGTGCATCTGTGTGTGTTTGTATGTCTGTTCTTGTTCCTGTTCCCTGAGTGTCAGTAATTCCTGAGAGACAATAATTAACGGGGATCAGTGCAAAGGCCAAGAAAGTTTACCACACAGATTCCTTCTTAAACTCCTCCTTTACATGTTTCCCTTTCCTCTTTGTATGAATATGAATTTGTAGTGAGTGAGCATGTGTGTGTGAGATTGGAAAACCGCAGCTGAGAATTAGAGCACAGAGAGCACAGACCCAGTATAAGTTATTAACTATCCTGTAGCTGTTTTCCTGCCTTGTTTTAACATCTTAGGTAAGGAGGGCTAGGCAAGGGACGGAGTTTAGCAAGGAACAGCTTCTGTCGGCCTACTAATCAAGAGATTAGGGGCCACTTTTGGCATTGAAGCAAACTGTGGGACACACAAATACAGACGCATACACACTATATCTGCCAGGGTGATTAAACGTGCATTCCCGGCTAATTTCACCATCAAATGTCAGCCATAGCACAGCATTGGTGCTGAAAGCCAGTGTCATTCGTTCTGCACTAATTTCTCTCACAGAGGAATGAGAGACCCCACAGACGCATTTACTGTTGGTCATAAAACTTGTCTCCATTAGGGAGCAGAGGGAAGTAGAGGACAGGATGAGAGATAGAAGGGAAGATGGGAAGAGGAGATAAAAGGTAAAATAAGGGAAGGGGGGAAGGACCATAACAGAGAATAGAGACAGAATGCAGACAGAAAGACAATCAGGAAGTTAAAGAAGAGATAATGATGGTAAACAACCGGAGGTGAAAGAAGGAGTTGTGGAGACAAAAAAAGACACGACTTGCTACAGGTTGAGATTCTGGACAACATCGGGTTCATGTCATTTTCACACAAAGCTGCCTCACTATATTATGAATAAGGAAAACAGGATTCGAATCTTCAAATACAAGCTGACAGAAACTCATCTGTCTCGGCCAGTTGAAGCCTTGAACTGACATGCTCTACTCAGCTTGGCTAGTTAACGACTCCATGTTCTCCAAACTGTAGAGGTGGGAGTAAATCTCCTTTTCAAGCAGATGCCATTCCAAAGCACATAAAGCTTTAACAGTGATATATTCAACACCAACCTTTTCGTAGTATTTGATCTCATAGTCGAGGATAATGCCGTTAGGTCTTTCTGGCTCCACCCAGGACAGAGAGACACTGTTCCGAGACGTCTTCTCCTTTCTGATCACTGTTACCGGAGAAGGAGCTGGGCAGGAGACACAGAAGAAGACAAAGTGAAAAACAGAGAGAGTGAGCTCCTTAATTGTGGTTTTCAATGAAAGTTCAGTCCACCTGTGTTCAATGGTGCCTCTTAGTCTCATTCAGTTTGCTAAAGCCCAGTGGGGCTGCAGTGAATTAACACAGAGCTAAGAGAAAGTAACCTCTGTTAATACTCTGGGCTTAAGCAAGAGGATGGAGCTCAAATTAATAAAAATAAAATTTTATTTATTTTGCAATTTTAATTAAGGGAATAAATATTTCATTATAGTGTTATCTAATGTTATTTTTTGTGGCACATTTTTGTTCCTTTCATTTCACACATGGCCGTCTCTTATATACCTTTACAGAAAACTTTTTCGTTCTTTTTATATGAACAACTTTCCACTTTGCTGCAGCAGATTACTTCTGTTATGATTCAAGCAAATATCGAGTGTATGGCAGGTTTGGAATTTGTGATTGTGACAACAATGTCTGTTTGGTCTTAATAAGAAAAATCTCTGAAGCAAACATGAGTGTTTGTTTTCAGAATAAATATAGAAAAATACAGCAGTTACTACTGTATAAGCAGCAATAACCACCATAGCTGAACAAACACTGAAACGTCTGCCAGTTCAAATTTGAAGAGTAATTTATGGTTGGAATCACTGGCCAATTTCATCAAAATAAAGAAAAACAAGACCGTGCCTGGTTACAATATTAACTGTTTCTGGAGCTGGTGAGAATATGAAACTCCCATTCAATCAATTATTTCTATGCTAAAGACATTACATTAGTTCCTACTTATATTGCTTATAAAGCAATTTGTCACCACAGCACAATTGTTTTTCCTTTATCATCTATTATTGTGTCAGTTGTTCCACTGGATTTTGTAAAATGTTGTAATTTAAATTTGAAACCCTATAAACCACTGCTTCCCTTTTCTCTTTCTGTCATCCGCATCCCTTTCAGTTTGGTGCTTTCTCTCTCGCCATTCTCTTTGCCGATCTTTTGCCCATGCATCGCCTTGCCTCAGGCAGTTCACATGGTCCCAATCTAGTAATTCAGTACATCCCTCCTTCTATCAATCCCTGCACCCCTCCCTCATTCTGTCTCTCTCTTCACTCCCTTTCTCATTTCCCTTTTTTACTGCTCTCTAATTGCCAGGCAGCTCTGGGGCCAGCCCGGCATCTGAGGCATCGACTTTTAATTTTATTAGACCACAGGAAAAAACATGTTTGTCTTTGAAATGTTGGAGCCTTTCTTGATTGTGATTATATGGCTGCAGAGTGTTTCTGTGTGTGTGTGTGTGTGTGTGTGTGTGTTTGTTCGTGTCTTTCCACGCATATACTTGTGTGTGTTTCCACGGGAAGTTATTTTTTCTCCTGTAATGAATCCAGATGGAGAGAATCTGTTTCTATACCCCCTGCTCCTCCTCTCCTCTCCTTGCTCTGGTTCTGATAGCCGGGTGAGGCTGTGCTTTTTATTGGCTCTGTGGTTTATGGTGGTAATGATTTACTGTGTCTGGGCCACTTGGAGGCAGCTTCAAGTTCCTCTCCTCCTCCTTTTCCTTCTTCTTGATTCCCTCTCCCTTCATGCCCATTGCCAAGCACTTAATTTGCTGTCACTCTGTTGCTGTCTATGGTATAACGGTAAAACTGATAACAGCATACTGGGCCCATAATGGCCTTAAAAACTGGCCTTCAGCATTATTCGCCTGTGACATGATGGACACAGTACAGCTGTTGGGACACATCTATTTATCATGTATAAGACTAGTGGACTACTGGAAGTAAGAGTAATTTACTGGTCATTGTGCTATGGAATTCAACGCAAAGAGATGCTGCCAAGTGCCTTAACAAAAGAGCCAATCTTTTAAAAATACAGTTTTGGAAAAATATATACATAAGTCATTCATCATATCAAAATCTGATGGAATCTTATCAGATTTAATCACAGGTAAGCCTATACTCTCTACAAAACAGTCCTCACACCCTCTTTGACCCTATGATATTAACAGGAAACAGGTTCTCCAGCTAAACCAATTTTGCTAAGTTCAGCTGCAATTCAGACTCTTAATATTATACTTATTTAAATGTGGATCACCATTACTCTGTTGTTACCATAGTTATGACAATGAATGGAGGGCAAAGGAGGCGAGAGGGGAAGATTTTTCTGACAGCACCTTGACAGCAAAGCTAGGACACGCTGCGCCTTCCCAGGGAAACACTTAATCCACCTTTTAACAGCTTTGGCATCTGTACGTGTGTGTGTGTGTGTGCGCGCGTGTGTGTGTGTGAGAGACGGAAAGTGCATAGACGGGTGGGGCTAGTGCACTGACATACCTAATCCTTGTAAACTCTCAGAGCTGATGGAGAGCGTGCAGCTGCAGACTGAGATGTATGTTAGAGAGAGAGAAGACGAGTGTATGCGGTGATGAAGGTTGGTATAGTGTTAAGCTGTTTCTGTGCTTTGTGTGTGTGTGCGTGTGCGTAAATCTGGCTGCACGTGTGTGCTTGATCTGTGATATGGCAAGACCAAGACCCATATCTTCTGATGATCACTCAAACATTAAAGATGGTTTTCACTATTCAGAGCACACACAGCTCACTTAGTGTTGATAAGCTCTCTTGAAATCTAAAATATATTCAGATCTCAGAGGGCTTCCAGCTAACCACACACAGATTACACAGCAGACTCTAAAGCTTCCCTAAACCAAGTTGTCTTTTTCATTTAGAATATAAGATGTTGGTGAAGATTCTCAGTCATCCAGGTGAGAGTATCTAGAAG
The DNA here is from genome assembly GCA_900302695.1 of Helostoma temminkii. Taxonomy (NCBI): domain Eukaryota; kingdom Metazoa; phylum Chordata; class Actinopteri; order Anabantiformes; family Helostomatidae; genus Helostoma; species Helostoma temminkii. The sequence goes on along the minus strand of OMLM01021012.1, from coordinate 72,485 downwards.
TTTAGTCATGACAACAGTACTTCTTTCCTGTTAGGTTGACACATTTGACTAATCACTCAAGTAGCTTCTATTGTCATTTACTTATTTTGAACTTTCCTTTTTTTCCATAATTTACATTTGTTTTTACTTTAAATGTGAAGCTTTTATTCTCCACCAACTTTCGTCCTCATAAAAAGAAAAGAAGAAAACAATAAAAAAGAAACGTATAATCTATCTACTGTTGACATGTGACCAAAACCCCAAATCTATGTTTACACAGAGCAAACACAGCAGACTATCTGTTTATGGATTGTGTGTGCACACACTTTCACATTTGCATATTATGATCTTAACAGGTTTCTTGTTTAGGCAAGAAACTTGTTAAGAAACTGTGTGTCTGTGAGCTACGTGTTTTGTGGTCTTATTATAACTTACCACAGAATTAATTTAATTCTAACTTAATTATTCTCCTGGCTCACTGATTCTACCTGAAAAGAGCTAATGCACAATAAAGTGTAAAATTAGACAGTATATTCCTGAGACAAGCCAGGAACACATAGCTTCTATGTCTGGATTAAAATCAAAACAAACAAGGAGGTTGAAGTGTTACAGGTCCCACTGCATCAAGCTTCACACTCTTGCCATCTGCCTATCATCACTGATGTGATGGATTATGTAAGTCTGACCTTGCTGTATGACAACCTATAAGAGAAACGCCCATCTGCTCACCCTGCTCAAAAACCACCTTCCAAATGTTAAATCGCCTTCCAGTATTTATAATAAAAAGAAATGTGGAAACACACAAAGGAGAAGAGAATGACTGACTGTGAGTAGGGTTTGAACAGGGAGAGGCTAAAATGAAAAGACTGCTGTGTCCACATAAGGAGAGAAAGTTAAAAGAAAATGAAAGAAAGAGACTGAGAGGAAAACAGAAACATACTGAAGTGCTGACATAAAACATGAACAAACAAAAATCATTTAGGAGAACAGTCAAGAGAGAGAACAGAGTAAACTGATGAACTTCAGCAAGAACTTCTTCCTAGACTTGCAGATTTCTGTGGTTTGGCACTTTCTACTGCAGCTAGATTTACTTCACTCTTGGAATTTCACTGCACTTCCATTTACCCTCTTAGTCTGGATGTGTGGAGAGATGTTTGTGTAAAAGATTGATGGGAGTTTTAGGAGCCCATCCTCATATTAAAATTGTCTGTTAAAAGGAAGATTTTTTTTTCACGAAACAGGAAGAAATTCAATCCTGGTCGTTAAACAAGAGAGAATAGCGGCTTGTAAACGTCCAGGGCTGACAGTTGGGGTGCATATGTTTGAAGCATGTACAGTTTAGGCATGTATATTATAAGATAAGGGTATTTAGATGGAGAGGGAAATAATGGTGCAGTTTAGAGGGGGGTGCATGCATTTTATCTACTTTTTTATCTATAGTCACTGCTGCACTACTGTGATTTAAGATACTTTTCATTATGGGAACCATGAACATATAGTGTCTGGACATAAAAGATACTGTAGAGTCATAGGGCAACATTAAAGGTCAACATAAAACTTGTGCAGATTGTCATCTAAAAAACATTCACTGAAAATTAATGGTGCTGCTCACACAAAGGGTTCTTCACTCCGTGAATTTAGGAGGGTTATTCTGTTCAAATGATGACACAGCATGTTTTAACAGCTAATAAAACTACACCAAATAAACCAGGACAAATGAAAAGAAAAAAAGATATAGCTTTAGATTATGTCTGATTATCTGAGTGTGTCCATCTGCTATGACATCTTACCAGCTTGGTTGGTGGTGATGGTGACAGCGGCGTACTGCCTCATTTTTGGTGCCAGTGATGACACACCGTTGTGCGCTTCAATCTCAAACGTGTAGTTAGTGTGAGCTAGCAAGTCTCCTACTGTCACGGTGGTGTTGTGGAGTCCCGTGGCTCTTGGCAGAAAGCGAACACTGCTACGACAAGGCTCACAGCGCTGGGTGCCACCGTTACTGCCATTATCAGTGACAACACGACAGCGTTTGCAGACAACAGTGAAGGTGATGTCCCTGCGTCCTCCGGTGTCCTCCGGCCAGCTCCAGTCCAGGATAACCGAAGTCTCGTTGATGGAAGAGATCACATTTCGAGGAGCTGAAGGAGGACCTGTTAGACAGATGAGAGAGAGTCGAGGTGATACTGGTGTGAGAAACAGAGGATAAAAAGGTAATTTGATATATACAAAGAGAAAGACGTTTTATGTGGGAGGTAAAGAAGACATGAAGTGCCACAATGTAATGCACCTATAGTTATATTTTTTAAGGAGAATGACGAAGGATGCCCAAAATATTATATATACATATAACCTATTTCACTGTACTGTACTTGTGGTGATATAATACTGTTGAGATACAGTATTACAAAATGCACTGTCTCTTACTGGATCAGTATGGTAAGGACATGAAACAGCCTCTGCCAGAAAGCAAAATATAAAATAAATACTATGACAAACTGACTGACATAAAAGGAAAAATGTCTTATTACAAACAGATCACTCTGAATATTTCCAGATTTTTATGTTGCAGCTATGACTGTAAGTACATGGAGGACAAAACAAAACTGCCAAATAACTCAGCTGAGAACTCGAGGAGTAGCAGGAGGAGGGAAAGAGATTGAAATGAGCTCAGTGGATTGTGTCTTGAGATAAAACGCTTTGTCTAGTTTGTTTGACTTGACAAGATTTTACTTTGCTCCCAAAATATAGTAATCTGTGCTGTGCTGCTCTGTCTGTGTTTACGCGAGGGTTAGGGTGTTTAATGTTGTAAGAAATCTATCATAACTCAGATATTTAAGAACAATTCTGCAACCTAAAACGGTATAATCTGTTACAACCAGCGTTTAATAGTCAAAACAGCCATGACAACTAAAAACTGTATAAACAGCTCCAGAAAGAAACTGAGAAAATTGATAACCATGCTCGATTGCGGATAAAGCATAGAGTTACATTTGAATAAATTCAGCACATTCCATCAAGCAGATCTGCTGCCACATTTTACATGCACAAAGATCTTGTTTGATATTGTGGCACGTGGGAGAGGAAAATATTGTAATTAAAATACAGCAGCAAAGTGAATATTGATGAACAGCTACACCACTGAAACTTGTGGTAAAAGAACACAAGCAACGATTTTGCCAAAATTTTATTTGAAATTCCACCCTGACAAAATAAAAATTCCCATTTGATAATGATTTCACATACTGTTACTATCAACTGACTGTGATTAGGAATATTAGATTTGAAGGTCGCAGAGGTATATCCTCTAAGTAATCATATTTCCTAAAATCAGCATTCACGTTCAGTAATAAACATCAAACCATTAGTCAACTGTACTGTCAGATCTCTCTAAACTAACTAATTATTTTCCTTCAGAACAGACACAGTGTTATCAGATCAAATGTCAAACCTAATCTTTGAATTCTGAAAAGTGAGACTTTATTTTCTTTGATACTAATCTGACCCTGACAGTCCTCTGGCTCGCCTGCACAGCACAATCCACTGACCACATCAAAGTTTTGGAACTGTAATTCACATCTGATGTTACCTGCACAGACGTACACATGTACACATGCAAACAATCATATACTAATCCCAAATGCCAAAATAATGCATAGACACTGAGATTAACACATGACATGAATTATGGTGGTAAGAGCTAAGCGTGTACTCATATGTTTCATAACTGACAATATTCTTTAAGCTCTTTCCAGCCTCTTGGTTATCACTGGAAATATCTACACAGTTTTGAAACTTGATTGTGCAGCTTGTTTGATGAAGTTATAGTAATGTAAAAAAAAACAAAAAAAAACCAAGCAGCACATGTGTGCATTTTTGTGCTAATTTTGAGACAGTGCTATGATATAGGGAAATGTATTTTTAATTGGTGAAACTGAATTCTTGGGAGCAGACACACTATGTTACAGCAGCTGTTATAGCAATGTCTCATGTTGAATAAAGCAGGAAATACCATACCATTGATATATATTTCTCTATGCCTCTTAGAGTTTACTTTTGCCACATTCCCTTACTTATAGTTTTTTGCTACCATTTAGTAATTTTAGAGAGTCAACTCTAAACAACCTCTACAGTAAAATGTCTTTTCCAAGACAATCATGATCATTATCTTCTAAAAGCATATCTGCTCATTCACAGCCCTCACATTGCTCAATCTCTCCCAGTGAGGTGAAATTTGCCTATCTGACAAGATGGTGTTCAGATAATCACAACAGGGAACTGGCCATGACAGTCTTTGTAATTAAAATTCTGTCTATGGTTGAAGGCGTCAATTTGTATTTTCTACTGTTCTCCACATGATGATTTTTTTCCCTCCCCAGCCCCTTTAGTAACGGATGTAACCATAATCTCACATCAGGGAATTAAGTGATTTATAGTTTTATGGGGAATGTATTTTGGAACGCTTACAGAGGCATCCGCATCTGCAATTCATTTAAATCTGATGGAAACAAAACAATCACGTAAGAAGCAAAAAAGGTGAGTTTCTGGGCAGCCGTGACTCGAGTGACCTTTTAATAAATGAGGACTCCTCTTTGTCTATTAGTAAGTTTTTACTGTTGAATTGGGAAATTGCACAGTATATTAAAAGTGTGACATTGCGTTGTATTTTAAGATTTCACTGTAAATGAGATCCCACATGAAAACATACAGAATATACTTTTAGACTGGATTCACAGGAATCAACAACTGGTATATTTTTTTTATATACGTGGTTCTAAATTTCTCCATTAAATAACATATAGATATAGTGTGTATTCAATGCATTAATCAAATCATACGTGTACAGCAAAATAGAGTTTTGGCATGACCCAAGAGTTCCAACAAGTGTAAAGGAGCATCTGAATGCATTTAAATCAGGATAAACAGCTCTTTGAGGCAGGGTTAAGACAGATTTTGTTGCATGCTACTCCTACACTGCACAGGATAGTTTCTTTGAAAAATACCAGTAGCTTTTTCATATAAGGGTACCTCTGACTCTTTTTATGATATATTATCCCAAAATGTCAAGCTATTTACACAAAACTAAGCCGACAAGTACATGCACACACACTTACGGGTACAGGCCATGGAGGCGGGGTCTCCCTCAGCACGGAAGTAGTTTTTCTCACAGCCACAGTGCAACGACCCTTCGTGGTGAGAGAAGCTATGAGGCGGACACTTTGAGCACTCCGTGTTCCCCAGCGTAGATTTGTAAAAGCCTGCCCTACACACTGGAGACAAAAGAACAGATACAGACAGATACATGAGCATCATGGTGAACCAGAACCTCCACAGCCATCTAATAGCTGCATTTTTTTCTTCAGAGCACCTACAATGAAATATGAGGAGCATTTAATGCACTTACACACATACAGTAAAAAATGTAAGAAGATGACTGAATGTAAATCTAATGTTAATGTAACAAGAACCCATTGACTCCTCATAAAAAGGCAATAATTCTCACAAATGTCTCTGTTTCTCTCTCTGTGCATCTCTCACAAGGCACAACATGAATAATGCAAATTGTCCCTTCAGATAAAAGGGCTGTTCTCTTTAAATATCTGTGGTATTAAATCTGCACTCAGCAGCTCTTTTAACTCCTCCTCAACACAAATCTGTGCCAGGAGGGTGACATTCCACCTGCGTAAAGTCTATTACATGTGTATTTATGCAACTATATAGGAAAAAAAAAACTTATCCTTTCCCCTCCCTAGTTGCATCCCAGTCATTTATTTTCAGCTCTTTTGCTTTTCTCAAAATAGGTTGATACCCTTATCTAGACATGATAGTGGTATAAAAAGTGTTTCAGCCTACTAAAAGCCTCTCTCAATAATGCTTAAGTCTATTTGCCCCCATGAACTTGATGTATAAATGTAAATAACACAATCAAAAGCTGTATTTACACAGGAATATATGGCATGTAACTGTATTAAAATATTGCATTTAGAGGCCTTTCAGTCAAAGGCTTCCAACTGACATGCTTGATTACTTGAAACATTAGGTACTTAACCACTCACTTTATACCAAATTGTATTTAGTACTATTTATACATAGGACATGGATGACACTTGGGAACAGACCTGACTGTTTATCAAAATGCAGACATGTTTCTTTAGAGTACCCTGACTGTAGCTCACGTACACACAAACAAAATCTCACTCTTTCTCTTTCTATTTCTCTTTCTCTCTCTCTCTCTCTCTCTCTCTCTCTCTCTCTCTCTCACACACACACACACACACACACACACTATAGTAAAAAAAATGCCTAGATGCAACAGCAGTGAGCCAGCAGAATGTGTGGGCTCAGCAGAACAGGTCTGACAGATCCCAGTGGTGGACAACATGCTCCTGCAAAAGCCAACATTGCTGATACTACTGCCATATCCATCACTGACACTGGCACACCAAGGTCCCCACGCTGCACTAAATACTCCACTGCATCCCATCCATTGTACAGTGTGTGTGTGTATGAGAGTAACAGAATGTGAAGTGGATTTCACCAGCCCTATTATGATCCTACTGATGACATGACAAACACAACACTTGCTGACACGCACAAAACAGACCACCCTGATTGGAGGACATGCAGGGAAATTAAACATGACAGTCAGCGCACCCAGCCAATCAGGTAACAGAAGCAGAGAGATAACTGCTGGATCAGCAGGAACGTATAAGGAACATGAGACAGAAGTGTGAATAAACAGACTCAAGTTAAGAATTAATCTCATAGCAGTGGGATACTGATCTTTCATCTGATCCCTCTGTTTATAAGCTATGACAGGCACACATGCTTCTAACAGTTCACCCCTGGATAACACCAAACAAAGATATGTTCACTCCATGTACTAGACACTAGAACAACTGGGCTTTAGCGCAGATGGGTCTGTTTTCATTTAGCTAACAAATGTAGTAACTGGAATCACTGAGGATTAAGTAAGATAGATTTGTACAGTGCAGTCACAAGAGAGGTTTCTCAGTATTGTCGTGTTAAAATGCCATATTAACTCTGCCAAACTGAGTTAAATAAATTCAATAAGAAAATTGAAAAAAAAAGAAGTTGTGAAACAGTTGGAGACTGTATTCTGTATTTATGATATCAGGAGTTTGTGAGATGAACCGCAGTTTTCATTGACATTTGTCAGTTAACTGGTGAGTTTTTAATAGTGTTTTAGACCAGTGTTGATCAACACTGGTCCTCACAGCACACTGTCCTGCTTGTTCTCCAATTACTCCTGCTGTACCCAGTGCTGATTACCTAGATCAGGTGTGTTCAGCCAATCAGAACTGTAAGTGCTGGGATAGTTGGAACACAAGCAGGACAGTCTGCATCGAGAACCACTGTTTTTGACAATTTCAGCTCCATGGCACAGAGTACAGCCTTTGACCACATCAAAAATACTATTTATGATGATCAATGTGTAGAAAAATCATAAAATATAACCAGGCTTATCCTTTAAACATGGCTCTCTGCGATGGCTGGATGAACTTAACATCTTGCTACAGTTGAATGAATGACTCTGGCAAGTCAACACTTCACAATAGAAGAAACACAACCTTATTTCCACTAGAAAGTTAAAAAATATATGGGACTTTTCAGTGTGTAACACAGCCGTGAAACTTATTATGCACATAGTGGATCTCATTAACTTTCAGTGTAAAAATTTATAACCAAAGCTGCATTTACAATATAAGCTTTTTTATATGACAGTATAGTGATATGTTGTATTTTCATGACCGCAGCCCTAAAAATATTTTTATAACAGTTAGAAAAGGATAATAAAAGTTCTTTTCTTCCCTGTGTGTCTGCCAGAATATAAAAGTAACTCTGACAGAGGCTGATGGTAAAATCAGATTCCGCTCGCAGGAGGTTAACTCCTCATCTACAGGAGAACCAGAAAGTGTTGCACTGACATTCGCCAGCAGTGTGTGCAGGGAGATACGTGGATGGGTATGATAGTGTGTGTAGCAGTGTTCCCCAGGAGAAGAAACACATCACCTCTTCAGATGACAGAGTATGTGTGATTAATTACGGAATGTGTGTGTAGAAACCACACACACACACACACACACACACACACACACACACACACACACACACACACACACACACACAATCACAACTGCCTTAAGAAATAGTGGTAAAATTAAATATTTGCAGAAAAAAAGAAAAAAAAATATGAAGGTTATCCCCTGTGAAACATCTTTTATTTATTTTCAGATCAATAACAGCAGCAAGAACAGCATGTAAGAACTGTATCACTGTTGTTGCAAGTAATCCGTTGTGATACTTCCACACACAAACACACAGATACACACAAACATGCATTCAAGTTAGAATTTTTGCAAATACTCACACATAGGGGTATAACACAATGTCTTGTTACGTTCTACATGATGACAGCTGAAATACAATCTCTTCATTCACTTTTAAAGAGCTGCACAATATCGTTTACACATACACATGAACAAAGACACATACACAACGACAGCAGCCACATGATACGGTGGCTGTGAAATAACTGGGGCTGCGATTTTTGCTAAATCGATAGCGTAGGTCATAGGACACCCCTTATCAATAATTAACATGACTGCTGAATGGTCTACTGGTCGCATGTAGTCCCCATTTTATGTATGTACTGGTTGAAAACCCAACCTGACCTGTTTTGTGTGTTTTTGTTAATGTGGATATTTTAATGTTATCCATTTCTAATAACTGAAGAATTTATTGTCCGATTGTTTATAAGGCGAAAGCATCAATTTCACAATTTGATTAGTCAGTTTTACATGGAACTTGGCATCCATGTGTGGCCCATATCTTAAACTGTGTTGTACGTACATAACAACTGATGTAGATCTGATTTTTTTTAAAATTTTCTTTCACCATCAGAATAACATCTGATTATACCCGTCATGTTATTTATCACTCCTTGTGTCCTCTTGGCCCCTAATCTCACCTGTTACTTAAAAATTGATTGGCTTTACACAGGGAAAATGGGAAAGTATCGCTGGTCTTGACCCCTATCTTTGTGTCAACCTAATCCAAAGCTTCAGTTCTTTTCTGTGGCTTTTGGTATTTCTCCCTGTGAGTCACATAAACACACACACATGCACATCGAAGGTTTAGTCTCTATGCACACACAGCCAAAGGAAAAAGCTGACCAAATAATTGATTTCCTGTTTCCATACCACCTCTGCCACTTTTCTCTTTAAATCCAACAACATCGCAGTGACTTTCACTCCCACTCTCCTCCCCTTCCATCTCCCTCTGTCTCCATCTCCCCTTCATCCTGCCCTCCCTCCTCCAGTTCTTTTCTGTGACTTCCCCTTCTCTTTCAGTTTCTCCATCCTTCTTTCCTTAATTGGAATAGCTCTCTTTGAAATGGAAAAGTTATTTACTTTGACAGCTTAGGCATTTGGCTGTCGGTCTTATCCGGAGCCACTTGTAAGGTTACTGGAAACATGGCAACAGTAAACACTGTGCCCCCCGCCCTGAAATCCTCCTTTAGGCCAAATAATAAGTTACAGAGATTTGAAAAATATCAAAGTCTCTAATTAAACTATTTTTTAGTGGGAAAATTGTACTTTGTAATAGTTGTCGATACATAGATAGATAGATAGATAGATAGATAGATAGATAGATAGATAGATAGATAGATAGATATGTTGTAAAATTGTTCTAAATAATATTGTAGACTAATGAGAATGAATGCTAGCATTTCAACAACTGTTATGATAGTATTGCCATCTAGCTGAAAATCAGTCTTGAATAATAATCTGTCATGGAAAAAACAGACATTGTGAGATACTCAGAATCACAGCTATGTTACTCTTGCACACAAAACGAAGCAGACATCCATTATGTAGAATTACAATCAATTTGTTGAAGCTAATATGTCCATAACCCAATAAGATGAACAGTTGTTGTTAGGAATATAAATGAACAGAATCATCAGCATGGACAGGGTGTGTCTTGAGGCTAACTACTGAACGTTCCATCTCTCTTATGTTCAATTAATGTGTGATTTGCCTTGATAATCACATTAGAACATACACATTAGTTTGTTCATGTTTCATTATGTGCTTTTGCCTGCCAGTCTGTGCATAGAAGTGATTCTATAAGCTTCCAGAGCCTCCAGAGTCTCCAATATCCATCAACTGGTGGACGCATTAACTGCCAAACTAAACCTTTAAAGTAAATTTCAGTGACTGTGATGAAAGCTGCCAAACACATCAGCATATTAAAAAAAGACCTTTAATGGGCCCTCGGCTCTTTAGGTCGTAACTGTAGAGGATTTTACATTGTGGTTGTTTCAGTACTGTGCTGGCATAAGCATAAGTTGGACAAAGGATGAGGTGATTCACCTGCAAATTCAGCAGAATTTAGCAGTGTCTTTGTTGATTTGTTAGAGATCTGCATCTCTGTATAGCTCCCAGTAATTATTTAAATCGCTTCTAGCTGGGGAATGGCAAAATGGAAACACTGTAAATCAGTGTTAGATGATAAAGGAAGACAAAGCTGTAATCTCAACAAATCTTTGCACTTTACAGAATTATTTCTTCTCTGGCACGTTTGAAAATGGAATTACCTATTTAATGCTTTGCTTGCTGTTACAAAAATGTGCATGGAGATTTTTAACATGACTGAACCTTTGGTGAACCTGAACCTGGTGTTCTCAGCTTTGTGTTTGAATTTAAATGAGCCTTATGGTAGTTGTAAAAATGTCAACTGTCTCACTAAAATTATCTCTGGGGGTAGGAAAACTAGCAACTGTACTCATCTAGCTTTAGCAGAGCCTCCAAAACTAGGCCACTGGATCAATTTCTACTTTTAACAGTGCCATGACCTCATGAGTTGTATTTCCAGAGCCATAGAAATGAAGCACTTGGCTTCATCAGCTGAGCAGTGAAGGGCCAGATTGAAGTTTGTGATGCTAAGTGCAGGCTAATGGCCTGGGGAGACCCTGCTATTCAAGTCTGTTTATCTATCCACACTTGAGAGACTCTTCTGCTGCCTAGATGCACTGTGTGTGTGTGTGTGTCACTCAGAGTCCAGAATACTAATCATTAAACCACACAACCACCAGCAGTTTCTGTCTGTGTGAAAGAAACTTAGTGTGCATGTGTGTGTGTCCACATAGACAGAAAAACTGGCACAGCAAAGCTTAATTAAGTGATCTGGTCCAACAGTGATTTGCATAATAAAGTAGCCTGATGAGGAGGATGAGATGGGGATGAAAGGAAGTAGATGAAGATGAAGGATGGTAGAAGAAAGAAGAAAGAGAATGGGCCAAGGTGAGAGAAAAGGGAGAAAAGTGTGCATTCCTGGTATTGTTTGAAGAAAACAGAGAGCAAACATGATTTTACTAACAGACCATATACTGTGGATACGTGTGTTTGCACCTTATGACATTGTATGAATGTGAAATGATGCATCCATGTTTTCCAAAAACACAGTGGTTTACCATAATTACGGTTTAAAAATTAAACTTAATTATATCTGATAGATAAGAATGTTCCGACTGCACTAAATTAGATTTAAATAGCAGTAAATATTGGCCCCGCTTTTCTGATATTCATTCAAGGCTGCACACACTATTCAGGAAAATTAACAGGACGACACATCAGATGCCAAAATCATACATGTGTGACTACTGTATGTGTATATCTCAGTGTGACTGCACAAAGAAGCTGCTGATGTGTGAAGGACAATTAAGTAGGGGAAAACAGGGCAAATACTGTATAAAACAGGGCAAGTACTGTATAGGCCCACACATGCAGAGGCATGGATCAACTCCCTGCTGTATCCATCAAGGATGCAATAACTGTTTTCTACATCCTCCACACTCCAGAGATTAGCCAGGTCACTAAAAAAATCCAGGACAACCAGCACATCAGCACAAACACCCTCTCCAAACACACCAACAAGCACACACTGAAGAGACATTACTTTTATTGCCATGGATGAGGTCACTTGTACCAAATTTATTTTTCCTTATTGCATTTACACATATCTGTTCAAGTTATATATAGATCAGTTTGCCACCTCAAACTCTGTGTGTGTGTGTGTGTATGTGTGCATTTTGAGCATTTCTTTCATTTCATTCTGTTTCTTACACACAGGCACTCACACATTTTCACACAGAACCACGCCTGCAAACACACCAACAATTAACCTATTTTCCAAACCCAAACACACTATTTTGCGTCTGAATGTGTGCATATGCAGGCATTACGTTGTATTTGAAGATGAGGCTGACCTCCTAATGCCCTTTCACTTGCTCAAACACAGACACACATACACATGCACATTCCACTGTTACACTCCCTGGAAACACACATTGCACAACATAAATGGTCTTTAAAACCATTTGTCTTCACTCATCCTTTACAGGACTATTGTGCTGCTTTGAATACAACTGTGGAGCTCAGACATATTTCCATCCTTTGAACAGATTATCATTTGCAAATAGGGGATTTACAAGGAAATCCAAAACCAGTATCCCATAACATCACCCTGTTATAGTAAAGTCAGTAAAAGTTTGTCTCTTTTTAATGATCTTGCTAAATTTAACCAAATTGCTAATAAGCAAGACATTTAAGGTGGCTGTTATTCTCCATATTGAAGTTGTAGAAATACACTCAATGCTTAAACTGTCTTCTTAAAATGTGCAACAGTTCACTGTTACATGAGGTGGGAATTTGTTCCTTATGTAATCTTTTGATTTGTTAAAATAATATGACAGTGAGAGCAATGTCAGCATTCTGAATTTTACTGAGGAATGACCAGTGGACAGATGAATAGCCAGGTAATTAACAGACACACAGAACGGTGGGAAAACTGCTTTCAAATTAGGACAAGGGAAGAGAGTGAGGAAAGACCGAATGAAGAGCAGAAATCAAAAATGAGAGCTGGAAGTTAAAGAGTTCTATAGTTATTTCATTTCCATATGCATCTTTCAGCATCAAGTAGATAGGTTTGTGTGTGTGTGTGTGTCTGTGTGTGCGTGTGTGTCTGTGTACGTGTGTGACTGTGTGCTTGTGTGTCTGTGTGCCCAGTCCCAATCCCACTGAGAGACAAGCATCACCAGAGCAGTTTTATTGAGTAGTGCCAGAGAGGACACGCTCTCTACTTTAAGAGAAAATAGGTCATCTACAACGCTGCTGGACACATACACACACACACACACACACACACACATACCCACACACACAATGGTGACCCACTTCACTCAATGTGCTCTGTCGGCAAGACTTAAACAAAGAAATTGACGTTAGACACTTTAATAACAATACTCATGCAAGACAGCACACAAATGCTGATATGTTTTCATTCATGACGAATGTATTGTTTAGTATAGATTCTATTATTATTATTATTAACTTATAAGCACTACAGTGGTAATCAACAAACAACAAACTCTTAACAGGAATTGAGTTTAAATTATGTTTATGTAAATTATGTAAATGTTTTTAATTTAATACAAATTTCCTTTAAAGTATTTTAAATAATCTTTTGTTTATCTTTTTGTGTTTTAGTGAAAATGCAGTTTGTAAAAGCTTTTGTACTGTTAAAAAAAAACTCATCTTTTGCTAATAAACTTGTTGATCTCTTAGGGCTTCTGTGTTCTAACTCCAGTTTGATGTCCTTCCAGTGTTCAAATTTATAGGTGTCCATATGGTTGTTGACATTGAGCCTCAGTCAGGGAGAAGTAACTCTGCCTGCTGAGTTCTGGGTGGAGAATTGTAATAAAGCCCACTAGGGAAGCTGCTTTCCCTACTGTAGTACCTGAGGACAGCTGAAGGACACACACACATATAAACACACATATGCATATGTGTACAGACACCTATACTAAAGCCACAGAAGATGGCTGCTGCCATATGCTAAAGAGTCTCCAGACTCTTCTCACTTCAGACAATATGACATTCTGGCCTTTATACTGACTGGTATGAAACGAAAAAAAATGGACACATCTAGTTTTAGCAGATAAACCCAGCTGTGGATTTCTGCAACATAGCACATTTAGCATTATAATTGTGGTGTGTCATTTTTGGAAGTTTTCCTTATTCGTTTCTGATGAACACACTTTATATATATATGTATATAAAACAACTTTAACTAAAATTAAAACATGAAATGAGGAAACATTGAGCCACTTTAATATCCCACTGTAATAAGACCATTAGTTAAAAAAAACAACAATTTAAACACCTACAAGGAACATTAAACTGGTTCTTCAGTTAAAGGCACAAAGCACCGAATTCCCCACATCACAACCACATCATACCATAGCTTATCTTACCTTATTAAATCACACCAAACTAAAACTGTATCTCATTAGTTCTCACCTTAAAAGTGACTACTCTACGAATCTCTGACAGAGGTGTGGAAGTCAAAATCTATTTGTTATAAGGTCTTAGATTCCCCCTGTGTAGCCCTAACCCAAGGTGGCTAATAGGATTCTGCTGCATGCTGCAGGGGATAAAATGAGAGTCAATTTGATCAAGGTGTTCCATAACAAAATAATAATCACATTCACAGCTCCATGTACTTCCACTTGCAGAGTCGTGCATTCAAATCGGTCCTATCTCATTTATTGGTTCCCTGTGACATAGCTAACCTGTAACCTGTCTTTTGTGAGCCATCAAAAAAAAGACACAAAACAAGCAAGAAAGCCACATATGTAGATGTATTTCAGCAGATGGTGGCTCACTAAATCACACACAGCTCACCTCTTTCTGACTCTAAGTCTGTTCCACAATTTTGTTCCACAGCATAGCTGAGATAATCTTATCTTACACACACATACTTATGGAATAAGTTTGTGTCTCTTCTGTCTTCTCTTGTGGTTCTGGATTTTGCTTTGGCTACAATGTAATGTTGGTTGTGTTGATTGGTTCTAATTCTGTAGGTTTTGGTGGTGGCAGTGAGCCACAATATTAAGAGTGTCCCCTCCCACCTAATGCATGCTGGGACAGTGTCCAGTCAGGTCCTTCTGGAAAAGATTAAGCGGATACAGAAAACAGAGGAATTCATAACTGAAATTCATAGTTCACCATCCTTGAGTGCTGGTATGTAATGCTTTGCGGAAATAGCAAAATATGATCTCCGGAGACTGTAGGGACTATTTGTGCATGACGAGGTTATGGTAGTGCTAAACTACTAGTATTTGTGTGTTTGCCATGTGTGTGTGCATCTGTATGTGAATGTGTGTGTGCAGTAAGATTCCTAGGGCAGGTGTCTCAGCAGTGGTTGGGGCAGAGCAGTACTAAATCACTGCTCAACTGACACACCTCACCACAGGGTGTCCCGCCATGTGTTACTGCTGAGACAGCGAGAAAGACCCAAGGGTAGCTGTTACAGGGTCACAGAAAGAGAGAGATAAACCTCTATATAAATCAACATCTTGTAACTTAGGTGTCACGCATGTGTGTGAAATTCATGTAAACATGGCGTATGGATGCTATGTCCTTGGGAATGTGTCTTTGTGTGTCTGTGTGTACCCCTGCCTGTACCAGTGTAAATGTGTGTGTGTGGTTGTGTGCATGACAGAATGACAGACCAGCGCAGGTGAGCTACAGACAGGGCCAGACATCATGGCACGATCCAACTACACATCAAGACTCTCGCCTTACCCCCCTCTTTCCCAAGTCTCCTCTGGCTCCTCCACTCCCTCCTCTATCATCCTCACTTTCTGCAGCATATGCCACACACACACACACACACACACACACACATGATCACACACACACATACAAACAACTATTTATGCTATGATGATTTATGAACTGTTGATCTGCATCATTCTGTCTATGTATTTTATAATTTATAAGTAACTGTTTCCACAATAATTTTATGTAGAATGTTACATATAATCCATATGAATACGCATATGATTGCACATGTGCCACAAACACACATATGTACACACATACAGTGTACAGTATACATACGTTAGCCAGAATCCTGCTGAGTGTTTAAACAACATGTTGTTTGCATAGTGTGTGAGCAGGAATGAGTCATCACTGACACAAGCATGGATAGCGTTCACATGGGTCCATTCAAAACAAACTTCCTGTGCTAATCTTAGAGCACACACACTTACACACAAATAGCTCACATATACTGTGGAGATCCATTAGAGCCCTGTGAAGCAAGAGACTAGGGACCAATTAAGAATAAGAAAAATTATTAGAACAAAGAATATTAAATATATAAGATTATTTATAACAAGAGACACCCTAAAGCAATTTTTATAAACAAAGTAAATGTAAATATGCTCAAATAAAGCTGCAATGATGGGCAGCATCCAAGAGCAAAGCTAACATAACAAAAAAATAACAACAGTAACAATGTCTGTTAGTGTAGAAAAATAGAAAACATACATATATTAACAAATAGACGCAAACATAATTCAATCATTTCATTTAGGCTTAGAATCTGGATTTGTGTGCGTACAAATCCATACAAAATATAATAAACATGAAAACCCTCATATTCATGTATTGCCTTTGCTCGGGAATTACTCAGACTTTCATTTCTGTGACTTTGTGCCCCAGGGGTGCACTGGTAGTGTTTGGCTGAGGCACTTGAAGAAGTGCAGGTTCAGCAGAAGTGTATTTCCTGTGCGGCACCCTGCGGAGCTAACATTAGTGGGAGTCTGTGGAGCCCCAGCTCATCGCAGTGGGAAAGAAAAGTTAAAGAACCAGATTCTAGTTCTTGTTTTCCCAAAGCAATGCTTACAGGATTTACTGGAGTTGCTGTTTTTTGCAAACAATGTATGATCTACACTCAGCATTAACACACAGCCCCAAACTAACATGCTCAACAACCTGTTCATGTCATATATTGCATTGTCTGATATCGTTATTGTTAATCTTGGATCATATAAAGAGGGATATGTGTGTTTTTGTGCGTTTGTTAGTCCAGCTGATTCCTAAAGACACTTGCCTCTGTGCCATGTCAACATTG
The DNA here is from genome assembly GCA_900302695.1 of Helostoma temminkii. Taxonomy (NCBI): domain Eukaryota; kingdom Metazoa; phylum Chordata; class Actinopteri; order Anabantiformes; family Helostomatidae; genus Helostoma; species Helostoma temminkii. Next base: position 55,499 of record OMLM01021012.1, on the reverse strand, counting down.
TCACACATGCTCCCCCACACAGCCATACACATCTGACTGTGAATCCCAGAAGCACTTTTTTTGGGCAGTGAAATCCATAGCTGACTCACACTGTCAAGCTGATCTATTTTAATAGAAAGCAGACGCTGACCAGTCAGTGTCATCTGCAGCTTCTTCCCTGACCACAGCTAGTGAAACTTAACTCAACACTCTGTAAAACCTACAATGAAACCTGTCTGGCCCCATCTTAAAAAGAAGCAACAAGGTTGAGAGTTATAGAGTCCGATGATGGTCTAAATGCTATTTCAGAAGCTTTAAGCGCCATATGAAGAGTTTTAGTGAAGCCTTTTCCCACAATTTTATAAACTTAAATGAAATTCTAACTATCCACCAGCTTAGAACGACTGTAAGGCCAATCAATTAACATTTCAAGAAAACTCCTTCATTTTTAACATGATTTTAGTAGCATTACTGTTGGTTAATGTTATGAGAAGTGGCAAGAGTTAGAAAGACTCTCACTGCCATTATTCATCGCAGGAGAACATGGACATTCATCATATGGTTGCTAAAGAATCCAGTAAAGAATGTGCTGCCACGGTCCATTTAAGCTCAAATCACAAGTTGAATGCTTTTGTCTATTATTGCAATATTAACAAGTATTATTAAGGAGACAAGTATATTTGTTCTTTCTATTTGAGAAATTATTTGCAATTAGCGTAATGGTGAATATGTGAAAAAACACAAAGCTGGATGGACAGTCTCTCTTTCTTCCTCTCTCTCACACACAGAGACACACACATACATGCACCAGTGTACCCCTTAATAGTGGGGCCAGTGACAGGCTGAAAGGCGAGAGTGATGGATGGGCAGGGCTTAATCACCTTTAATCAGCTCTGTCCTTGAATAATGATGAACGGTGCCTTTTACACACACAAAACACAGACATAGAAAGAAGCTTAAGAAAAGATGTTTGTCACATACTGTGGTGAATTCATAAGTAGTGATAGATGCATTCCCTCCTCCTCTGCTTTCTTTTCATACACACCCCCTGTCAATGCAGTTGACTTACTTATTACAAGATACAGGCTACTGTGCTTATCTTCTTGGTTAACACATCCTCATCTGTGCATCTTCACCATGCAACACAAAATGACAACAAATAATACTCCTATTTTACCCAACAAATGCTATAAAAAGGTGTTGTTTCGTTGTGTGACTGTGTTTTTAGAAACTCTATGGAAAGCTGACAGAAATATATTGTAACTCTTCTCAGTGTGAATCCTAAACATGCTCTCAGTTCTCTCTTTGCTAGCAATCAAAATGCAAAAATCCTGTGGAGCACAGATATTTAAAAGTTTCAACCATCAATCTAAATCTTGTCAATGCCACCAGGCTGTATGTGTTTAATTAGTATCTTGATGCAAAATATCAGTTTATGAACTGCACAGGAAGGACCCCAGAATGCAAGAGAACTGAATATGAAATCCTCCATCAGATATTGATGAAGATTAATAATTTCATAAATAAATCGTAACTAACTTTTATTCATCATAACATGTTCATTTGGTTTTAAAACAGCTTAAGCCCCAAATATGGCCTCATCATCATAACCCAGCATGGCGTGGTTGACAGCTGAAGGGCAGTGCTTTCAGGGAGGCCAAAGGCTGAAGCGTGGGGGGCCTGGCAGGGTGAGTGAGCCCCAGGACAATGCCATTACAGTGGGGATGAGGACTGCATGAATGACCTGAGGAAAACATGGGGCCAGCAGGAATGTTGTCCCGCTGAGCACACACATGGCATTTCACTCTGCAGCAGCATGATAACCCCCACTCTTCCCAATAACAGCCACCCAGAGTAGTCCATCATAAAAAAGAAACCTACTAAAGGGTTCTCAGTGCACGTACGTGCAGAAAATAGGATGATTACATGTCCACAAAAATATGAAAGTTCATCAAGTATGTGTTTCCACACTTGACCTTGCTTTCTTTTCAAATGATTGATTTATTACACATAAAACGTTTCTCTTTCACAACAATGATCTCACGTTACCCTTGAAAATTACAAAGAAATTAATTGCAATAATTAAATACACAAACATAGTTAAAACCTGTTTTTTGTTTTTACTAAACACCTGTACAAACCATCTCATAATTTCCATTTCCGTGCACACAGTAACCAACGTTTCATTCCATTCCAACAGTACGTGTGAGTGGCCTCCCAGTGAAGGAGCCTGAGCTCACGTTTTAAACCTCAAAGTAGCCAAGAATGGAAGGTTACACTATATCCCCATATAGATTAATCTATGGTGTATGTAACACACTCTTTATTAACAGCAGCCTCAGGACACTGCAGATCACTTGCTGACAATAGTCTTGCAGTCAAACATTTCTGGACCTCAAATATTTGGTGGTAGGAAGATGGTTCAACAGACAAGGCAATGGATATGGTTGTAACATGATTTAATTTGGACTTCCTGGCTGCTTGGAAGGTAGGAATATCCAACATTTACAAGGTTTCTGTCTTATTATACCATTATATGTTTTTCAAATGACCACTTCATTAAAAGGACAAAAATATGATATATGAGTTTCACAACTTTTTATAAATACTCAGAGGTTCCACATTGTGCTTGAATTCTCTGTTGTACACTCTGATCTCAAATCATTTCAGTTTGGTTCCTTTCATTCTGTATAGTTGGAATTTACTTATGTCCTGAAATATTAAACAGACTAACTGTAATATGTCAAAAAGCATACTGCATTTATGAAAACATCATCCAATGCTAACCAGATGTTAAGAATCTAGTGCAATTAACTGAAAGTGATGTGGTACGCTCCATCTAGCTCAACAGGCTTCCTCATCTTTCCCATGCACTAGAAGCATCTACGTGCCAGTAAAACCCTTCTTCTTTTTCCTTATTGTTTTTATAGGCCCATAAATAGTCCAGCCTAAATTAATGAGGCCACAGAGATGGTGATGGAAGAGTGAGGGGATAAAGGCACGGAGAGATGAAGGGAATGATAGATGGCATCATTATAATTCAGCACATCTCACTTAACAGAACTGTTAGCTTTGGAAGTTGCATGTTTTGGTATGTGCCAGTTCTCCTCTTGCTTTGTTTGAATGTAAAAACATGTACACACACATGCACACGTATAAAAACAAATTACAGTAACTGAATAAAGAGCTTTGAAGCACAGCATTCACACACACACACACACACACACACACAGACTGTAAACAGATTTACATGAACATACAATATATGATGCACGCAATTCCTATAAGAAAGCTGGACCCATGACCTCTTGTTAAATACCACACTCTGCATACACACAATATCACAAACACACACACACACAATCTAAAACTATACATGTAAAAAGAAAAAAAAAGAAAAACAAAAAACTTCCCAAGCCCACTTACACACAAACGCACCACCATAATTAGCTCAACCACAGATATGAGAAATGAAGATAAAGCCTATTCTTTCCCCACCTGGGGACAATTTAGCAAGTATCTAAGTTAAGCTGAGCACACTGGTAATTAACACTGAGTCCCAGTCAGTTAACTGACTCTGCATTATGATATTGTCTTTAAGAGCCATTTTCTGCAAGCAAGATTGAACCATTCTTCTTTGCTGCATCTGCTAACTGGAGGCAGAACTCATATGGAGCAAAAGACAAATCACTGTACAACTAGAATGTACTTTAAGCTCTCTGTTGGACCCAAAAACTTAATTCCTTCTTACTGATGAACTACTGTGGTATAAAATTTTGATGCATCAAAAAAATCTTAAACCCTGAAATCAAGTCACCAAGACTGCTGGCTGTCTAGTCCCTACATTATGGTCTGTGTGCCACAAATTTCACCATATGGGCAAATGAATACCTCTCTACTATATCATGTGACGAACACATACGAAAAGTAGCTGAAAGGTTTACGAATCGTATTGGAGTACATGTGTAAATGCAAGAAACTAAAAAAACAAAAAAAAAATGTAGACACACTGCGCAGAGATGTGACAAAGGGTTAGATGTGTACACCAGTGGTTAATGTATGTCATTGTAATTAACACCTTGTTTTACTGATAATGAGATGCAGTGCAATCTATCAGCAATCAAACAGTCATGTCTGTTTCTTCTGCACTTTCTGTCTCTCAACCCCTAAATTTCTGTGTGAGGGTGTATGTGTCACTCAGCAGGGCATTAGCATGTAAAGTGCATGCAGATGGCACTCACAGCCAGTAACCTTTCAGGAGCCATTTACATGTAAATCGATGGATTAATTGGCTAAAGCTCATTAGATTTGGGGTCTCATCAATACCATACACCTCAATTACCCTTGGCATTGAGCTGTCATCTGCAAACCACCATCCCCCTACACATGTGCCAGGGGGGAAAAAATGAGGACTCTTGATTGAGAACTCAAGATCCACCAGAAGATTTTATTTTAATGGTAAGAGGTTGTTCATTTTCTATAATCATACAAATAAACAAATGTGATTTGACACCTTAAACATAACTTTTTAATCAATTTTAGTCACAGCACAACACTATCAGAAACAAATCAGAATAAACCCAACTGCATCCCTGTGTGTGTATTATGTAATGATTATATTAAAAAAAATATATGATATAAGTTTCAGTGAAAGGTCAGTATCAACCCCCAAATATCAATACTCTATAAATACTTCCATCATGGCCAATACAAAACCACTCAGTAAGGCAGAAAATCATGCAGGACTCTGTGTGGAGGTCTTGCATTAATCAGTGAAATTTCTCTAACATCCCTTGAGGCTTTGCACTTTGGCATTGCCTCCAGGTGCTGAGATTGAACACTTAATAGCAAAAGACTAGCGAAGCGGAAGAAATGGAAAAATTGGTCGGTTGTATCGCTAGACGTGGGCCATGCTACCTTCACCTTGACAAATGCCTGCTGCCATCCGATTGAACAGGGAGAGATGAAGGGAAATGAATCGGAGGAGGTGGGAAATCTGTGGATGATGAGTACAGTAATCTTGTTGGACACTGCTGTCTGCCATTTTTCTATGCTCATCTTCACACTGCTTCTAATCTTCCGTGCATATGTGTGTGTGTTTGTGTGTGTGTGTGTGTGTGTGAGTGAGAGAGAGAGAGAGACAGAGAGAAGGAGGGAGAGAAATAGAGAGACAAAGAGAATGTTTGAATGAGTGTAATTTGTGAGAAAGGTCAGTGCGCATACCCACGGTATCCCTCAACCTTTAAAGATTGAATCCTTTGTCCTGGTGTAAGTGACACTTCATTCCAGACTCTACAAGAGGACAGACGCAGACAAAGACAGAGTGAGAGGCCTCTGGTTTGAGAGCAGTGGCATTAAACAGTTTTGGCAGCACAAATGCTGCTTGACACACAGTGGTGTCATGGTTAAAGAGAGTGCTAAGGGACGAAGGTGACCGGGCTAACTAAAAATACTGAGAATACCGATCTGCAAGAAATGCAAGGGTCATAACTCTTAGTTATTAACACTGCGAATAAATACCACAGCTTAACGCTACAAACAATATTTCATTATTTCATACCCATTAACTTTAACTTCACCACTGAGACCAAGCAGTCTCCAAACAAAACAAACCACATTTACTTGTGAATATGGCCCCTGGATAGAAATCTGAACACTGGGCCCCTTCAAAAAAAAGGGAAATAAGTAGCACAATCATATGAAAACTATCTCTCTTTTGCAATATTCATTTACCACATAACATACAACAGTACACAAAGAACGAACCATACCCCCAAAGTATATTATTAAGTATTAAATATTGAAGCATGTAAATATTAAGAAATGCATTAAATTAGTTGTTGTAGAATTTTATATCCAAAGTAAGTATAGTGTTTTTTTAAGTGCAAATGGTATTTGAACCTAAAAATTTGTGTATTGAATTAAAATGGTTCTTGTCTACATTCCTTGTTATGGTCAATGAAGAACAAAAATATTAATGGAGAAAACGTACACACAGCTGCAGGCCTTTAGGGTTGTCTGTTATGGTCTACTGTTGCTGTCTCTGTGCTTGGTCGCTCTAGGCATGCTTTGTTGTGTTTGGCATTCAGCATGCAGCGACAGCTAAAGGCTTGGTCACTGAGGCCTGACCGCCTTTAATCGGTACACCCAAACTGACACACACTCATATGCATACCCAACTGTAGTGCATATCTCATGCGCAAATGACCCACTCCTTTCTCACGGATGTGCACATTCGCACACATACACTTGAACACACAAGAAGGCATGTCATTTTATCTGACACCATTTGTAAGTCAACCTCCAAGGCTGAAGGTAAATGTCACCACTCCACATGCCCAGAGTGCGGATAAATGAGTGCAAGGGTCTTTTTTCCTTTATCGTCATCGAATCTGGAATAGGGAGAGTCACAGATGCATGGAGTCCGAGTTCATGTATCATTTCAGATAGGCAGGGCTTCGTACAACATCAGTAACTCCTTAATAGGGACAAAAGTGAGGCCAGCATTCACTAAAACAAACAGCTTGACTGTACAGCATTACTGCAGTTTAAAGAGACACATATTCAACTTTATGAATGTTTAGTGTCTGAGCTCATATTTGAGCTATTTTAGCATAGCATTTACTACAGCTCAACATACAGAAGGGCACAAGCTCAGCCAAACATGACTTAAGAAGAGTATACTACTCTCATTATATACAGAGCAAATAGGTTATAACAGTCCCACCACCACAAACTGCAGCTTGAGGTGATTATTTCATAAAGGATACCTTGGCAAGCCCAGCCATGGTGTGAACAAGCGAGCTGAATAAAAACTGCACTTGAAAACTCAAGTGAAACCTCACAACCTTTTTCATTCCAATCCTAGCAATGCAAGCCTTTTTAAATCTCACCTCTCACCACCTCCCTTTGATCCACTCCGGCATGGGTGGGTCAAAAAGCTGGGAATCACTTTGACTGCAACCTAGTCCATCCTACTGATGTACTATAGACAAAATGAATGTCTCACTGTTTCAAAAATGCATTGATAAATGTAAATGAATGCACTGAAGAAGTTAAAGCATATTTTACCTACATCAGAATAACTATATGTGTGTTTTTGTATGTGTCAGTGAGAAAAGGTTGCTGCTGCCGTAAGCACTTTGCCTTCCTCTTCTCACCTCTGCTCACCTCTGGTTTACTAATGACCTGCATATATCGACAGACATGTCTCTCACACTCATGTTGTGCACTGATTCTCTCTTTCTCACATGCACAGAGATCCCAGGGGAACTGTGATGCCTCCCTTCTGCACATCAGATTAAGATGGAAGACGTCAACAATGGAAACCCCAAGGTTAACACAGCAAGGTCAACAACACACAAGCAGACTGAGATATGAGTAAATAAACACAAGTGAAGGTAAACCATGGATCAGTTAAGTGAAGATTAGCTCTCAGTTGTTTACATATTTTCACTGGCCACAACATTAGGCACACATGTAATATCTAATGTAATCCAATACTTTTACTAGGTAATAGTTTTTGTTGAAACTGAAACTGTCAGAAATATATGTATTATGTTTCTTGTTGAGGTCAGAGTGGGTTCTGGAGTCATACTAGCCCCAACCATGTTTGACTGTTAATATGATGTTCTTTTATGACATGCTGTGATAGTTTTACACCAGATGTAACAAGAAGCACACCTTGCAAAAAGTTATACTTTTGTCTCATCACTCCACAGAATATTTGCCCAAAAGTCTTGGGAATAATCAAGATGTTTTTTGGCAAATTAGACAAGCCTTTGTGTTCTCTTTGGTCATCGGTGGCTTTCACCTTGGAACTCCCCCATAATTATTATTATTCATAATTATGAAACATTTTATTATGAAATAAATAAACTGTGTGAATAAATAAAAGAAAATATATAATATGACAATGAAATACAGTTAATTATTGTGAAATATTTTGTGTTCTGCTTTAAATGTTTATGTATTATTGTGAAATATTATTTTATGGTGATTTTTTTCTGTAGAGTAAAAGTCTGTTGTACTAGTACATGTGTAAAAACTGCTTAAATGCCTCTGCAACAATAGAAGTCAGAAAAACATAACCAGCGCTTCCAGTGATGTCACATCCTGCAAACAATCAAGAAAATGCTTTAACATTAATTTATTTGATGATCTGAATCATTTAGGTGTCACAAATATGCCAAAAAAAAAAAAGAAAAAAGAAAAAGAAAAAGAAAAATCAGGAAGGGGGAAAATACTTTTCACAGCACTGTATTTATGGAAATAGTTACTTAAATGCAATCTGTGCTTAAATGTAACCACACTGTTTGTTTTCAACAATAGCAAAAGGCAATAAGTAGTTCTGTGTTGCTTGACCCGGGAAAATGTATCCTCATTGGGAAAGTTCCATTTTAAGGATCTAAACACAACAGCAAGAAATGACATGAAAATACATTTTTAATATGAAAAATGCTACTGAACCTTCCCCTACGTGTTTCTATTGACCTGATGTACAGATTGTCTTCACTCACTGTATTAATTCATCTGTAGCAGACAGAAATCCAGCACTGTACATGCCTTGGCCTCTGTTCACGTCCTCCTGAAGACCACAGTGCCATTTTCAGCAGAATGACATCACTGAGAAACCACCTCTGTGACCTATGCAGACCCCACTATTTCTACAGTGTCTGTCCCACACACGCTGACCCAGACATGATACAGAACTTTATTTCTAACACAGTCTGTCGGTTTAGCTCCGTTAGCCTACTTTAGGAAATCAGTTCCCCAAAGGACCCTCCAGATCCAGATCTATTGCTGTCAGTTTGAAAATGCTCCTCCAAAGACTGCAGATGCCGTCACCATAGAAACTTAGCCACACTGACAACAAGGTGTAATCCACTAATGATAGCAGCTTATCCTCGGAGGCCCAGAGGAACTGCTTTTGATAACCTGAGTCTGCCCCGACTGACAGGGTAACACCACTGTAAACTTGAGTAATGCAACTCTATACACCGGCAGGCCACACACTTACAATATCCCAACCATATCGTAATCCTCCTCGACTTATGTCTTTACTTTGCTAACAAATTAAAGCTGCTAAAAACAACAACAACAACAAAATGCAGACCGAGCACTAATTTCACCAGATATACATAATGAAGCTACAATAAACAACAATAAAGCACTAGGCTTAAATGTCTAATAAAAAGAAGTATGGCCAATAATCCTGCACATAAACACAACTTTGTCAATATCACACAGACCAAATGAGTAAAAGCCTGTTGTACTAGTACATGTGTAAAAACTGCTTAAAATGTCTCTACAACAATAGAGGTCAGAAAATATGACCAGTGCTTCCAGTGATGTCACATGTTCTGCAAACCATCAAGAAAATGCTTGAACATTAACAGAAAAGATGCCAAGTTTGCTTCCATTGTGTGGTGCAAAAAAAAGAAACGAATACAGTCTCCAGTTTTCCTCAGAGAAAAAAAAACCTAAGAAAAAACCTAAGCTGCATTCACACATGCCCCTTCAATTCATCACAAACCTTTGTCAGTTCAGTCGTTGCCTCTTGTGAACTCAAACTTATGATACTTTACTGTATCTCACCTCCTGAATTATTGACATTACCCTTTTGATATGTTGTGCGTTTTTTGCTATTTTCTAGATTTCATGTCATTTTATTCTGCTACTGTGATGTGAATTTCACATCAATTTCACAATAAAATGTTATCTTATTTAAACTCAGATCAGTTCCCTCTTCAATTCAGGTCAAGTGTACACAGAAAAATGAGCAATGCCATATAAAACCGACTTTCAGCATCAACTACATTAACAAAGGCCACATCATTTTCCTTAAAAGTGCTCCAGTGTTTCATGGACAGTGAGGGTTACACTCAGGACTACACACCCCCTGACTGACTGTGAGCTACAGCAGTGTGACTACGTTCTAAAAAATATCAGACTCACATACACAGACATTTCATTATAAAATAAGACCAGCACCTGTTGTAGTAAACACACACACAAGCTTCACAAGCACATGCCCTTATTAAAATAACCACTGACGATTGCGATCAACATCAAGACAGTTTTTCCAAAAAAGAGGAACACGTTCTTACCTTGTCCAGGAAGCAGAGCTTGTCCTTGGTCTTGGCATCCAGTATCTCCACCTCAAAGAAAACAACAGCTTTTTTAGTTTTTTTAGCAGGTTTGCGTTTGACTGGGCCTTGAGCTGGGAGCGGAGCAGCCACCGCCGCCCCATTAGCCTTCTTTTTACCCCCAGTAGCCTCAAGTGCTAGGGCATCCATGTCCACACTCCTCCTCCTGCACTCAGTTTATTGCCTTCTTCTTTCCCTCACTTTTCCCTTCAGTTCTCGAGTTTCTATCTTGTATCCAAGTGAAGCTGGAGAGGAGAGAGGCAGCACTCAGCTGTGGAAATAAATCTGTCTCCCCCTTGCTCCTCTGCCCCTCCCTCTTTTTCCTCTTCTCTGTCATTCTCTCCCTCCCTCTTTACCCCTTTCATTCCTTCACTTCTGGGGCTTTATTTAACTGCCAGCCAACAGTGCAGACATATGCCACGTGTGTGCACAGTTGTGTACAAAGGAATGCCCAGTACCCCAATAGTAAACTGTCTACACTTTATCGTCTGTGTGCATCTGAAAGAAAACAACTAGAGCAAAGAGCAGCAGCTTCGCTTCACAGCTGCACTGACTTGTTTTGAAACATAACTCCCATCCTAAAAAGGAACCCCTGGTGACCCCTGACACCTCTCAATCCCTGTCTAAGTGGGAAGATGGAGCAGAGATGTCACGACACCGGCACCCTTTCCTAGTCTGAGCACCTCGCTTCCTCTCCTATGCTAAATATACAGCCCACCCACCTATCTGCACCTACGTAATGGGCTGACTGTTGGTTATAATCTGCAGTGTTGTTGTCATCCTTCAATATGACACATGAACACACACACACTTTGCAGAGCGGTGTGCCTTTAAACTACAGCCAGTCCACTCAGTCACACACTAGTCACCCTCTCCACCCACCAAAGGGTGATAATACTCAAGCCTCTGAGGGCTTAAGTTGGGGCATTCCCCTTGCTGAAGCCCAAGCTCACCTCCTCCTCAACTCTCTGATGACAAGCAGCCAGGATACAGTTTCCAGAATGAATGAAAGACATTTTGCCACAAGTGGTCACATGGATGTTTAGACTGGACATTTATTCTACTCTTGGGCTTGAATACACGGATGTACAGTATAAAAGGCAGTGCGAACCGTCTACCAACTTCACCTAAACACCTCTATTTTATTTTTTTATAAACCAGCAACCAGTGTCTTTTCACGTACGTTTGACTGAAATTAGAATAAACTCCAGAACGAAAACAAAAAGATTTATCCCTGGAGGTCTGAACCCCTAACGCTGAATGAGGGCTTTGCAGTCATTTGGTTTTGTGGCCTGAAATTAAATGTGTGTTTATGAATTTTGTTACTCTGAGATTGGATTAAAAAGAAAACTACTCATCCAGCACGAGGCACACTTGTGTACACTTAAAACAAGCAGGACACAAAACTGCAGTCGAGGCTTAGGGGAGATAACGATCTCAGTCATCTGTCAGTCAAACCCTCTGCCACTGTACCTCCCCCTTCTCATCTATATAAAGCCTCACTCTGGTAGTGACAGTCTGTCCTGGAAATTCACTCTGGTGAGAGTGAGGCAGACAGAGAGCAGCTTACACTGTGACACTGGACTTCAACTGTTTGTCACTGAATTTCTTTTATACCTCCAAAGGTAAGACACCAGTTCTGAAATCTGGAAGAGCTGCATGTGTGTTTCTTTCCTCTGCAAGACATTTTATCCACACTGTGAGAAAGTGATGGACAGTCAGTGGGGGCACATTACTGTGAAAGTGCTGCAGCCCTCTGGTGCTATCTGGTGTAAAAGCAAAAACACTATGAATAAACTGGACTAATGACCCAAATGGAAAACACAGCTTGATGGAAGTTTAATGTTATACAGTACTTTTACTTTCATGATGTTTTTTCCTGTTTTGCTTCATATGTTGTGTAATGTGAAAGGTGTAATTCATAAAAAGGAAATAAAAGTTTTATGATTAAATTGCTGGTAAATCTCATACTTGATTGGTGCTGTTGCACTGGTGTGAGCATTTACTCCTAACATATGCACAGTTCATGGTCAACACCTGGCTGTGACCACATTCAGTCTGTCGTACAGTAGCTGTAACACTGCCAATATCTTATTGGCTAATCGATCAGTTTCTCTGCTCACATGAACACAAAAACCTTTGCACCTACTGTACATACTGTAGTCACACCATACTGACCCCGTGGCCTGATTAACAAAGGTTTACTGCAACTGCAAAACTTTGTACCGCGTTCACATGTTGTATGCCGACAACTGCTACCAAAAATTGTGACGTGGCCGTTTAATATCTAATTATTAGTCTGTATTACCTAGTCGACAGTCACATATCAGTGTAAAAACTAGGGAAGATGGGAGGTTTCATATAAATGCTGAAAAATGTGCAAACCAAGGGCATGGCCTTGAGTAGTTCACACAGTTTAATATGAAAAGATGAATCAAGGAAAGCAGCTAGACAGAGCGAATACTACTAATAATGAGTGAGAGCCTATACATGTAAGACCACTTTAGTTCTGCTCAGTGTTGTCCTTTAAGCTATGAGGAAATGTAATCCACTCAGTTGCTTTTTGTGAATACTTATTCAAATGTCGCTTCACACTCTGTAGGTTGCAAAAGCCACATCTGTCAAGAGAAAGAAGGGGAACCGGAGGATCCAGACTGCTTCAGATCCTGTCTGATGGGTTTTTGGAGCACATGAGGAGTTTCAGTGCTTGCAGGAGTACAGTGCACAACTGTAACTTTTTTTATCATCACAAAAGTCTGTGCGTTTCCTAACATGTGGCCAATCGGAAAAACTAGTTAATTTAAGTGGACTGGGAGTGCGCGTTTGACTGTTCGCCTGCATTATTGGGTAATAACAAGATAAAATACGCAGTAAGTCATTCAAGCCAGAGATGGCGATGATGCCGAGGCTTAGCCCACACGGTGGGGTCCTTATTTAGCTTAAACAGACGTATAGCTTATAATGGTGGCTTAATAAACACACTACACGAGTGTATGGCCTCATGACAGCGGGCACAGCTTGACTCTCAGCCAATACACCCATTCATTTCAGGCCACAATGCCCCGGTCACAGCAGCCAGCCGATGACAGGCGGTGTTACTGCAGCATGCGATCCTCACTGCTCATGTTAAAAGCTGGAAATGTAACGCTTCTACCGGTGTTTACTTCTGGGCCAATCTGAGGTATTGGTTTTATGAATTAAACATTACCCTCTTAAAGCCCCCATTGACGGTTTAGAGTTTCATAAACACTACTTACCTCGTAGTGCTTCATCTTTGCAGTTTGCACCCCCTTCCTTAATATCCCGAATGAGTGACGGAGCACCCTCCAATCAGAGGAGTAATATACGACAGGCGAGCCTAATGTGGGCGGGCAATACAGTCAGTACAGCCAATCAGAACCAAGGAAACTCAGGCGACTCGCCCAGTTTATCAGCAACGTAGCCAATAAGATTTGACTAACTGGAGAGCGCATGCCAGCGTAATTGGATTTCTTCGTAGCACGTCCACGGTCAGGATCAGGTGAGGGTTGTTGGACAGCAGCCCTGCAGGAGACACTGGTGACCGGGACTGAGCAGCAGTAGTTTGTCTGTCTGGTGACGGTGGTTTCCCATCTATTTTTATGCTAACGTCAACATTTTCCTAGTTTTTGTTTTAGTTTTTTAATCTCAGTTTTAAGATAACAGTTCATCACATCAGGGAGGTAAACTTAGCAGGATCCCAAGCAGTGATAGCATTTTAAAAACAGGTAAACATTGTTGTTATTATTGCCCCAAGGACATGCAACATTCAAGGAAAAAACTTTCCATTATTTTTTTCATGGTGATGATGTTAAAGGGTTAAAAATGTGTGTGTGTGTGTGTGTGTATATATGTATATATATATGAATACTAGGCCCTGCGATAGACTGGCGACCTGTCCAGGGTGTACCCCGCCTCTCGCCAGTAAGCTGGCTGGGATAGGCTCCAGCACACCCGTGACCCCTGCGGGGACTAAGAGGTTCAGAAGATGAATGAATGAATGAATGAATATATGAATACTAAAATCTAACACTCAGGGGTAACCAGTAACCAGTGACTGGTAGCGTGGTTTAAAAGCTTGAGAGCAGCATTTTGTATCAGCTGTAGTCTCCTGCTAATACCAGAAACAATTCAATTAGATAAAATAAAAGCATTAACAACCAAATCTGCAGATTAGAGGAATAACTTGCCTCAGTTGGACAGTGCAGGATCATCCTCTAACTTTCGTTGTTTTAGGATTACTGGCTTCTTTTGTAACATTGTTATAAAAAGATGAAAGACTGCTAATGTTACCGGAGTAGAATATGCATTTATATCTGTCATTAAGCTGCAGGAAATAACTGGACACCAGTACTTTCACATCAGTGGTACTGGGCCTTATCAGGACACACAACTGCAAATCACATGAGTAACAATGACAACCAAAAATTGCTATTTCTTGGGAGAGCTCACACTGGCAAAAATATGGCAGTCGCTTAAAATTTCCTCAGTGGTGAGAAGTCGGTGCATTTAAATCTATAAAAAGTGCAAAAAACAATAAAGTTCACCGAAAGAAAAGAGGATGACGGAAGTGGTTTAAACAAAATTGAGAAAGTTGAAACAAGAAAAAAGAGATATTTAAAGAGAAGAGCTTGACATGAAAGAAAATGGAAGAAGAAGGAACAGGAAAGATTACAGAAGAAGCATGTAGAATAAATTTTAACATTACACATATTTATTTTAAACGTGGTATATTTCACATCATCTTGTAACATCCATGTGTTAATTATAGTGCTTTTATTTTGAAAAGCACACTCACTTTATGCTTTGTTATTTTTATCATGAAAGTAAGACTCTTATTGTGAAGGCAGATTCACAAAGGACCGAGAAGGGCAGAGGAGACAAGTCCAGGAAACAATTCTACACACAACTACACAAAAAAGATTTATTAAAGATAAATATAATAGCGCACATCTCCTAAAGATTTATTTCAGAACGTTTCTAGAACAAAGCACAAAGGTGTTACACCACAGAGATAAGGAATAATAATAATGAAGAGAAATGATAAAACAAATAAATGTTACACCTTGGTATGATTTTTCCTATGAGTAACATTAGTGAATAAAATTGGGGACATGGAATAGACCCATGGGGGCTCATACAAATAAAGCAAATGAAGAGAAGGTGTCTCCAAGCAGGGAAGGACCTGGTAAGAAATAAACCAATCCAAAGCCACAGCACTGATGCCAATATACTTTTCAGACTGATGGTTAAGTCACTGTGGTCCACAATATCTAAGGCTGAGCTGAAAATCATTTTTACAGGAGGCAAACAACACAAACCAAGGTTGAAATGAACACATAAACAGTGGGTAACACACATTTAAAGGAATAAAATCTTTGGCACACCCCTAGCCTACTAATAATGTCATACACATTACACATCTACAGGCCTTAGCTAACAGTCCTAATATTCATTTCTGCAAATACACAAGCCTGCATGTGTACATACATATTTAGAATATATATCCTAAAATAGCCCTAAATGTGAGGGACATAACTGGGAATGGTGGGCGAGTATTCGCGCCAGAGCGCCAGCTGTGATTTGGGTGCGTCCATAGAGCTGTTCACACTGATGATATTTACAGTTCACCTGGAAACACAACTTTCATTACTTCACTCGACATAAACAAATGACATAATGACAAGCAACACATTATGTTGATGAATAAAAAAACTGTGCTCTCAGTTGCACACTGGTTTTCAGTGTCATCAGTGTTCAATGTCAATCACTGCCACAGTGATTGTGTTGTATTATCGCTCCAGAGAAACAGGCGCTGGATCAGTCTGAAATGCTGCCTTCAGGAGCTACACGAACATTTTAATTCCTGTTGTCAGTGAACCATGGGTCAAACAAAATGTAAAGTGAAGTTCTTGTGGCAAAACTAGATCCGCGCATGTTTCTCAGTGAACCATTGCACTTTATGACAAATCTGTTCTAAAACTTCTACCGAAGCAGAGAATCACCCTGATTGGGCAAGATGAAACTGATCTGAAGATCCAGGTCATGTTTATCCCAAAGGTTGCCACTGAACAGAACATTTGAGATACAACTTACTCAGATAGCATATCTAAGAAGGATCGTCATGTTGAAATATTTGTTTGGGTCTTGTATGACGTTTTTCAAAATGTTATGCCCCAATGCACCATGCTGATAACCAACAAGCGGTGGGTTTTATAGTCTTATAGACATAAAACACACAAAGTCTATTCATTGTCTCATTTTAGTATGGCAGGTGTTAGGGATAATAATTTATGTCCAGTGTGTATTTATATATGTGTGACAAAGTCGAGTCCCTTTTCATCGGGTAGGCGTACGCCTCATTGCTCATTGTGCTTGTAGCCGTGCAGGAATCTTTCCGACGGCAGTGAAGGCAGCACGCTGAGCCGTCCCCCTGGGCGTGTCCTCGCTGAGCGGCGTGTGAGGACAGTTCGGGCTGTTTATGGAAAACTCTGGAAGTTTCTGCGACGTTTAAAAGGAAAATGGTCGGAGTGCCGTGGTCTGACTCCGGACAGAGAACAAGCTACTGAACATCATCTGCTGCCGTTTACTAACGGATTTCAACTTTACTGAAGAGCCCACTGGATGGTAAAAATGGGAAAAGACTATTACGAAATTCTGGGAATTAAGAAAGGAGCGTCGGAGGACGACATAAAGAAAGCTTATCGTAAACAGGCTCTGCGATATCACCCCGACAAAAACAAATCACCTGGAGCCGAGGACAAATTCAAAGAAATAGCTGAAGCTTACGACGTTTTGAGCGACCCCAAGAAAAAAGACATCTATGACCGCTACGGCGAAGAAGGTACGGTTTTGTAGTATTGGTAACTATTAATTAACCATCGCTTGGCTGAGACATGACCGATAAACGAGGACCAAACAGGGGTAACGCTGGTTATTAACTTAGTCTACCGTGTAATGGCGCTGCCTGGTCCCCTCTGCTCTGTCCTTCAGCCAAGGATTGTTTCTCGGCCGTACAAGGCGAGGCTTGCAAACAGGAAAACCCACTTTATGTGCTATTACAAGAACTCAGTGAGATACTAATGCAGAAAATATGTACAGTAGAGGAGCTAGAAGTTTCTTTTAGACGCTAGGAGGGGCTGGACACCGGGATTAGCGCTCAGCCTGCCTGTATTTGTAGGATTTAAGAGCGTTGCCACTGAGGTCAGTGTCCATTATGGACCAAGTCTGTAGCTTTAGGAAGGACTTGAGCAGTTTTTAGTAAATACGTAGATGTGTGTAAGAAATCGTAGTGTTGATACGTTTTAAAAATGTATGTATGTTAAGAATTATAACTTCTGACTGGAGACTGGTCTCTTCAATATGGCGCCCGCTGTGTTACCATGGCAACAGCATCATTCGCGTAAACACTTACAAATAATTAAAAACTATTAAATACACAGTCGTGTGTTAATGTCTGTAAGTGTCAGACACAAATACTTTGTATTTTCCTAATCTAATTTATGATTTATTTATTTTTTTCTTTTTTGGTAGTGTTGAAAGTTTGACTTAATGAACTGTTTCAATGAAAAGTTTTATTGATTGATTGATTTTTGTCAGTGACTCACAATATTAACTTGTTTCTTTCATCCAGGTCTGAAGGGCGGAGGTCCTGCAGGTGGTGGCCCTGGCACCTTCAGCTACACCTTCCAGGGCGACCCACACGCCATCTTTGCAGAGTTCTTTGGTGGACGCAGCCCCTTCGAGCAGTTTTTTGGCGCAAGGAATGGGGGCATGGATGAGGACATGGACACTGATGACCCTTTTGCCCGCTTCGGGATGGGGGGCGGTGGAATGGGTGGGTTCCCCCGCTCGTTCAGCTCCGGTATGGGAGGAATGGGTGGTCACAGTAGTGTTGTAAAGAAACAGCAGGACCCGCCTGTTGTTCACGATCTCCGGGTGACCTTGGAAGAAGTGCTGTCAGGTGGCACAAAGAAAATGAAGATTTCTCGCAAAAGACTGAACCCCGATGGGCGGACGACACGGACAGAAGATAAAATCTTGGAGGTGCAGATAAAGAAGGGCTGGAAAGAGGGCACCAAAATCACGTTTCCTAAAGAGGGGGATGAGACTCCCACAAACATTCCAGCTGATATCGTCTTTGTGTTGAAGGACAAACCTCATCCTGTGTTCAAACGTGACGGTTCAGACATTGTTTACACTGCCAAGATTTCACTAAGAGATGTAAGTTAACATTCATAATCACTTACTCTGAGATGTTATCAGCAATACAAAGAGATGATTGAGATTCCTATTATTATCTTTTCATGATCTTGACATTTTCTCCCTTCTGTCCCATCAGGCCTTGTGTGGTTGCACAGTCAACGCACCCACGCTAGATGGCAGATCACTGACAGTGTCGACAACAGACATCGTGCAGCCGGGGATGAAGCGGCGTATTAGTGGTGAAGGTCTGCCTTATCCCAAACGGCCCGATCGTCGAGGTGACCTGATAGTGGAGTATGAGGTCAAGTTCCCAGAAAGGCTCAGTCAAAATGTGCGGGACACCATCGCTCATGTCCTCCCGAAATCTTAAAGACGTCAGGAGGACTTTGAGGACTTTGACATATTGAGCTGCCAACTGTTTGTCAATCGACACATGGACGTTCATGTGGAGGTTAAACTCTGCACCAGACAATAAACATTGCTGTTCTGTGCAGCAACCCAAATGTAAATAGCACCATGGGACAATGAGTACAGCATTTCACAGGCTAGGATTTAAATATGACCAATATTTTTTTGGTGTTTGGTTTACTGAATAGCATTATATTTTGATGAAAAAGAGAACTTTATCATATAAGAAATATATGTGCACTGTTTTGTGGAAACTGTTTTTTTTATTTTGCAGACATTTGCAACATGAATGATTTGCACTGAATTGTTCAAAGTTCAGATGGAAAACTTTTAAAATGCAAACAGACTGAGAAAGAATTGTTGTACCGAGAAGCCTGCTTGGCTCTTGGGTGAATTTAAAGTCTTGATGTTAGTTTGAATGATCAGCGGCTCACGGAGCAAGGAACACCAACAAAAGCAACACTGTTGTGTGATGATGCTGATGTTGGCAAAATTGTCTGTACTTCTCAATAGTTTTCAGCCAATGTTATCAACAGAACAATAAATACATGAAAAATGTTGTCTAATATTTTGTCGCTGTGCCATAAGTCAATGAAATGGAACAACTATTCTCATTGTGTCTGCTTCATGCCTTCAGTTTAGGATTTGTAATTTGTACTACGCTGTTCATGATCTGATGATCTTTTGTCAGGCTGGGTACCCACTTCACTAATGGTCAGAGGACAAAAGCTTGAGGTGAACGTGTGAAACTCGCAGGTTTCATTCTGTCCAAAAAGCCTCGTTTCTGAGAGTTTTTTCCAAATCTGTTCTTCCTGATGTGGTGTTGGTGTATTATAACTGGCCAAAGACAAGACGACAAAGTATACAGTTAGTATACAGTTTTTGAGCAATGTTGTTTTCGGTTCACGGCACTTGATGGATGACCAGTATGGAAGAGGTTTTTTTGGCTAAGGCTCTTGCTAAACAACGCTGTTCCTACTGTGGCGGGAGGAATCGGCAGAAGCACTGGTCAGGTTAAAATACATAGCTGGATTATTGTTTTGTGTGATTTTTTTTTTCCATGGCTCATTAATTGTTTTGTCAATCCAACAGTTAAAGTAAATTTAAGTAAAGCTTGTAGTAGTTGTTGTTGTAGTTGGGAAGGACAGCTGTGTCTGTAAGGTATAACACAAAGACCTGTTGTAATAAATTAGTTGGAAGGTTATGGTGCTGTATCAGTTTGTTCTAGGTCAAACAGTAACATTAGCTGACTATGCTATTTTTGTACAGTGGGTTAAATAAGAAACTGTATTGTTGGACCAGACATCTTTCTCTACGGTTTACTGAGGCAGCCAGTGAAAGACAACAGTCATGCAGTGATTCTGGGTTAGTCTGCCCCCAGAAGTTGTCACGAGCTGGCCAATCACAACAGAGGAAGGTTGGGAGGAGCTGAAACAAGTTGTTTCAGTCTTAAGGCCAGAAGAGCTGTTGCATAAAGAGGAATGGCAGTATGTATTTGCTGTTTGTTTGGTTTTTTTTTAATTGAAAACCATATAGTCAGTGGAGCCTAGAAATAAAATATAAATCCTGAATTAAGCACAATATGGCCATTTAATCATCTGTCAATAACTGCACACACTTTATATATTTATATGGACATGCATATTATCCTGGTTCTAGGTTCAGGATATGGAACTATGATTTTCCATGTCTCTGCATGGTTCAACATGACTTGACTATGTCTGAGCAGAAGTATCTTTGATGCCTCTAATCACAGATCTGTACGATGGAGCGGGTATTAATATGAGATTCCATTTACATGAAGAACATCATATTTTTTTCCATTATAAAGGTTAAAATAAAAATTAGAAAAGCATTTTAAATGTGTTACATGCCTAACTTAAATTGAATTAACTCATCTTGCACTAAACCATTACTCTTTGTTTTAGCCTTAACATTTGAGAAAAGACGGTAGGTGAATCAGTGACATTGCACACATAAATTATTCAGATTATCAAACAAATTTTAATATTACACAAACATAAATACAGTAAATGCAAAATGCAGTTTTATTAAGGGAAAAAGCAGAGACAAGATGATATAAAAACCCCTCACCGGCAGTGAGAACTGAAAAGCCAAGTTGGATTTTGTTTTTAACAAAAGAACCAAGGTGATGGAAAGTGTGGAGTAATTACTTCTCTGTCCATGATCCAGACCATACAAGCTCATCTGTAAAGCACAGTGGAGATAGCGTCATGTCTTCAGCTGCATGGCTGCTTCTCCTGGTAGCAGCAGGGTGAATTCAGAGATGTACAGAAACATTTTCACTGCTAATTTATTGAGACATTTATCTAAACTTACTGGGAGGAGCCTCAGCATGCAGCAGGACAGGGATTAAAAAACATTTTTCCAGCTCAAGACATCAACAGAAAAACTGTAGGTTTTAAACAGACATGCAAATCACCAGACTTTAACCCAACTAAACATTGCATTTTTCCTTACGTTCACCAGAACAGCAACTGATGAGGCTGCAGTAAAAGTCTGGAAAATCGTATCAAAAGGAAAAATCAACGATTTTTCAGGGAGTCACATACTGTATGTATTTCTGTGGTAACTTAGCTCAAACTTATGTCAACAAAACCAAATCTGCTGAAAATGAGCTTTTACGTGTGGTTTGACTGCAAGTTTGCCGCATGAAGAAGCCATCGAGCCATCCTCAGATACCTGTGACACAGTCAGCAGACTGCTGGTTGAGTCTGATGCCCTCCAGCCTGGTGTCCTGAACATAAACAGGGAAAATGTTATCAGTATCATAGTCATGAGCTGGTTTTTCAGCGCAGTGCTAAAGAAGAGGGCCGGAGAACGACAGGATGCTCTATATTTTCAGTCTGAAAAAACAGTAGTTACAGAGGCATGGTTAATAGGATCATTTCATAATGACACAAGCTGAAGACAAACAGGCTGTTGCAATCGTTTGCTGCACAATCGCATCTTTGTAGCTTCTCCAGATCTGTCAGGCTTTCATGCTGCAGATTTTTTTCTCATACTGCTGGACTAAACTTGGCTTTTACTTATTGTGTTTTTATTCTGGATAAAAAATGAAGTTCCTTCATATTGTTGTTCTTTGTTTCTTCTCGGGTGAGTTGTGATGTATTTTACCCAACAGGTATAAGAACACCGTATAATTTTTTATTTTAATATACATGTGAATGGAATATATATATATAAAAATTAGTAACTTTTCCATTATATCAAAATGTATGCATATGTTTTCTGATGAAGTGCAGTGGTTATTCAGTGGCTCCTTTTTTGGGAATCAGTGAAAATAGGTCCTCAATTTCCATCAAAGCATTTTTGGATTTCTGGCAGTTTTCACAAACAGCTCTTTTAATATCTAAAATTAAATATTATTAATTAAATTATATAGCTACTACTTTTATCAGTGTTGGTATATTTACACCATAAAAACAACAACAACAAAAAACAAAAAAATAAAGCAGTTCTGGTAAATTAAGAAAAGAAGTTATTGTTGTTTGAAAATACACATTTTTTGTAAAAATTGTAGTAGTTACTACACAGTTTAGCATTTTGAAATACACACTGAGACTTGAACAAATATAGTGAAACAAAGACTGTATTGTAAACCAGTGGTTAAAATACACACCGTACTGTATAACCGCAATTACCCTGGCTGCAGGCCTTTGTAAGTCATACCCCTCTCTCACGGCAATTCCTGCCTGTATCTCTGTAATCTGTATCAAGGCAACATGCCAACAGACAAAGAAAACCCAGAAAAACATTCGGGTTTAATTATGTCTTTTTCCAAGAGGACAAAACAACACAATGTCTCCAATTATAACTAACAATGGAGCCTTGAGTACTATGAAAGTTACAGTTTTGCAATAATTTTCCAATTGAAATGATTTTTACATTTTTCTATCCAAACCACTGAGCCAGAATGATATAACTAAAAATGGCAAGTCATTTTTTCTTACAGTATAAAATGACAGCGTGAAAGGCATCCATGATGATCCTACAGAGTATCATCACAGTCTCTCTATTTGTGTTACACTGACTGAGCTTATAATGTATTTTGCTCAGTTTTTGACAAGCACAGTCACATCATTGTTTTGGTTCACCTTTATTGTTCCTTTATAAAATCTGCTGTGTGTAACCTGTTCAACATTACAACAGACAGACAGTAGTTAGCTGGGTGAGCTAAAGATATTTAAATTAAAGTTTATGACCAAATTAAGAGTGAAAGGTGATGATATATCAATTCTGTGTATAGAACAATGTTTCCACTGCCCCCAAGTGTCTGAAATTATTTCACATTTAAACTTAAATAGTTGACAGTCTACGGTAAATTACATTATTATAATTAGGCAAATGTTTTATTGTTTGATATGATATTGTGCATTTAATTATGCTTCACAAGAGATTTTTGGAAATGTGCGTAATAATTTTTTTGGTGGTCTGCTGCTGGCTAGCTTAGCTTAGCATAAAGGCTGTAAACACAGGGACATTGCCACTGCTAATGGTTCTGTCTGAAAGTGTCACACTGAACAAATGAAATATGAATTATTTATTAGTAATGAATTAATTATGAAGTTTTAGTGGTGATGGTGGGTGGGGTTGTTGCTAATGGACAGGGACTGTTTTTCTCTTCACTTAATGCTGAGCGAACAATCAGCTTCCAGCAGGATGTAAACATTATGATTTGTATTATGTGCATCACATTATTTTCTGTAAATAACACTCATGCAGTATTACTGTGGGTGGGGTTAATTTGTAAATCTGTAATGTAAATACAGATGAACCTGATTCTACCTATTCTATCTATGAGCTGCTGTATACTAAGACCCTTTGCTTTATACCACAGCTGTGGATTTGGAGGCCTCAGAAGTGCTGGAGGTGAGTGGTCACGTTGGGGGAGAGGTCTCTATCCGCTGCTCTGGCAGCTGGACCACAGGCAACAGCTCCAGACCCAATAACATGTACTTCTGTAAAGGGGTCTGCTCTGGAGAAAATATTCTCATTCAGACCGACAGGAACAGAACGGCTGTCACACAGGGGAGGTACAGACTGGAGGTCAGCAGAAGACACAACGTCTTCAATGTGACCATTAGGAGGCTGAAGAGGGCAGATGCAGGGAAGTACTGCTGCAGAGTGGAGCAGACCTTTAACACTGTGTACCAGGATATCAATCTTGAAGTCATAAATGGTACGTTTGTGTAAAGTCATGTTTTACCATCTTGAATCAAGCACTGGAACAAGTGGCAAACACATAAATACAACATATAGACTTTTAAAATATAATGAAAATAATATTACAATATGATGAGTCCACTGAAACTGTCAATCTGGGAATATATATATTGCAGCTCTAAAACTTAAGATGTGTCATCTCGCTCTTATGCACTAAGGCAGCTATCGTCACATGAGAACACATACTCATTCTTATTCCTTCTTTCTCAAAGCTGCCACTGTTCCTCCTGGATCTGCTTCCTTCACCACCTCCCTTCAAATCGAAGCAGAAGCTTTGTCCCAAGGCAACCTTCTGTCAAGCACAGAATCAGCAGCACTAACAGTGCCTGCTACAGAGAAGACAGACCAGCAAGCAGCAACCAGCCTCACAGGTACTGTGCTCTACAACAAGTAATCTTAAGTCTCTTACATTAAAAAATGTGTTTTTGTTATTATTACTCAGATTTGGACCCTCACTGTGCAGAACGATGACGTCAACTTTCGCAGCCTAACTTACACTGAGTATAGACTTTTCAGCAAAGCAGGATTTATTTTGTATTTTATATTTAAACATTTTTTAATGACAGTGAAGGAACTTTTAGTGTAGAAAAATTTTTTAAGAGTCTGGTCTTCTATGTGATTTTTCTGATATGTTAATATCAATTTCTGGCAAATGTATTATACTGTATCCTCTTAATTTTAGTTATTATTAATTTGTATAAAATCCATACTGTATGTAGAGTGACTTAGAAAATCTAATAAATAAAAATAATTATTTGCTTTTTATGATAATGTTTTTTTGCACAGTGGTTCCAATATTTTCCTCTGACAGGTGGTTATATACTGTTAAGATTTATCAGGCAGTCAGATGAATAACAATCTAATCTAAGAGTTGTACGTGGCCACTTGACATGTTGTGTTTTGCGTTAGGTGTAAAGATTTCACAATTTTTTTTCATAACTGGAAACAGTGTGTTGTTGTTCTAGCAAACCACATCTGGGGAGGACACGTTCACACTTGTGTGTGTGTTAGAGGAAAATATTTACAGTGTATGTCATAAGAAAGTAGATACACCAGCAGGGGAAACTGCTACGTGCATCTGTATTCATATTTAATAATATGAGAAAATCAACTGGAAAACTGTTGTGAACATTTGCTATTTTGGCATTTCGCTTGCTCACCAGCACAAATGCATGTCTGTCGTTGTTCTTTGCAGATACCACAGTGGTCATCATTGTTTCAGTGAGCTTGGCTCTTCTGGTTTGTGCAGTCATCCCTCTTATATTCTACGGACACTGGCGGAGTCATGCTGGTGAGGTGACACACACACACACACACACACACACACACACACACACACACACACACACACGACATATAGTTGAATTTG